>JAPYYJ010000943.1:0-14908 GCA_028533885.1 Nasua narica
AAGTCAGTATCATCCACTTAAGATTTTTGAAACATTGGGTTCTTATTTTTCCCTTTTATCTCTGTAATTCTTTTTTAACTGGGTTTCTCTTGAGCAAAGCCAACTATTTGACATGGAACGAAACTCTGAAGCTTGTCTCTTTCCACAGAAAAATTTTTTAAAAGAAGTTATATTACTGTTTTCTTTTTGAGTGAAAAATAATTAACAGTGAGTTTAACGCTTTGAGACAAAATATTCTAGTAAACTAGTGAGTTCACACATGTTGCCTCTATTATTTATTTCTCCCCTACTTTAAGAATTGGCTGGGATGCTCTTATTTAATCTATTTCTATAAATATAAAAACAAAATAAGCAAAAAAAAACACTCTTAAATATGTTGAGAGCCAAGGAAACCAGGACTTCCATTAAAAGTGACCAGTGATGTATAGACAAGGAGGAAAGGATGTGCTTTGAATCTGGGGAGGTAGGTTTGGGTCAGAGGCCGAGATAGGAAAGGGATAATGAAGTGATAACTCATGTTCAATCAATTGTGTGAGTTCTTTTCCATAACAACACTCCGGCAGGGTAAGATTTTTCTATCCCCATTTTACAGAAAAATAACCTAAGCTGCTCGTCCAAGAAAAAAAAGATGTGTTATATACACGTAGACAGCATGTATGGAGATTATATATATATATGAAAGATATGATCCTTGATGGCAAAATAACTTGTTAGCTTTAAAGTCTTTAACATAGTAGATAAGGGAGCTAAAATTAGAATATTTTCATATGATAAATATTAGGCTTCATCTTCATCTTCTAAATTATGCCTAATGCCTTAGGTATATGAAAGTGTGTTAATGGGACGCCTGGGTGGCTCAGTGGGTTAAAGCCTCTGCCTTTGGCTCAGGTCATGATCTCAGGGTCCTGGGATCGAGCCCCGCATCGGGCTCTCTGCTCAGCAGGGAGCCTGCTTCCTCCTCTCTCTCTGCCTGCCTCTCTGCCTACTTGTGATTTCTCTCTCTCTCTCTCTGTCAAATAAATAATAAAATCTTAAAAAAAGGAAAGTGTGTTAATGACAACATAAGTATTATTAAGGATTTGTCTTTCCTCCATACAAAAAGATTTAAGTAAGTAGACTGTATAATGTGGCCAAGGTACTAAAACAGATATCAGTTTTCCTCCTAATGGAAATAAAATAATTCTAAGAAACTCTTCTTATAGGTTAAGCGATAACATTTTTATGAAAACGCAGTAACTCCTGGAAAACTTTTGACTTAGAAAAATTTTTCTCCTTAATATTTTGTCCTTTAGGTGATAATATTTATTAGAGTCTGGGAGAAGGCTTGGTAAGGAAAAGAACAAGGCGAGAAATATTGATAATTAATACCCTCTACCCTCAGTGTCTACAAGAACTGGTGCACAAATATTCCAGGTCCCTCACAATTTGTGTGGTGCATTTTACACCGATTTCCCGGGTTTCTCATGAGAGATTAACCTCCACTCACTTACTAGGGTAGCTGGCTTGAAGAGGTGATCTCTGTTTGCTGCTTTTTCTCTCAGCCTTAATTCTCTACCACTGGTGTTTTTTCATATCCTGAACAAGCTACTTGCACTTGAATCCATGCCTTAGGGCATACCTCTGGGGAACTCAAACTGAAACACACATTTTAAAAACTGGGTGCTTCCTGCTCTACTTTGCAATGAGCCACATATCCAAATGATTACTCTCGACAGCCTCTGAACACACATTTCCAGGTGTCTGCGTCCTAGACTCTTCTGCTTTGTCACTTTCCTCTTCATATATTTTAAAAAGTTGAATTTTGCTGACATTCTATTCCAGATATTTGATTTCTGGGTCCTTTTTAAGTCTGTCAATGCAAAAATTGCCCTGGACAGTTTAGCAGACTAGTAAGACTTGATACAAGACAAGTGTAATAGGAGAGAAACAGTGAACTCAACTTTTGCTGAAACAAAAGCTGGGACCCCTCTGATGTGCTGGGATGAACCAGTGGAAAAAGTACTGCATGATGTTAGTCGGTCAACAGCACGTGGAACACATGTGGCGTTCCGCCCACGTCAGCAGTTGTTTTTGTTTTGTTTTGATTAGGCCAAGTATAATTGCTCCTTGGCTCCCATTTAAGTTAGGTTCCCATCATCCAGTCATCCATGAAGACTGGGAGTTGGAGGCACTATCTCTTTCAATGTTTACATTTCAAAAAGAAGGTTCCCAAGTTGTTGAGAAAGACTTTCCTTGATTATAAAACTGGTAAGAGTCTGGGAGAAGACTTACATATATTTCAAATAATGTATACATTATATACATTTGCAAACTTTCTAAAGTAGATGCTCTAAGAAACAGAGAGATCAAAGACCTATTATCGGGAACAAGGCTGTCTAAAGTTCAGTCAAGCTGAGAGAAGTATTAAGGCCATCTTGGTCAATTCCTATTAGTAAACATCCAAGGACATGTTTTTCTAGTCCTTTCTTATGCAGTTGTAAGAGTTGTCCAGATGTGTCCTTCACATAGTTGTGTGATCTTGGGACCTTTACTTAGCATCTCTAAGCCCCACGTACAAAGAGCTGGTAATAATCACACCTTCTCCAGTATCAGAACATATTAGTTGGCAAATGTGGTCATAACAAAATACCATAAACTAGACAGCTTAAAACACAAAAATTTATTTTCTCACAGTTTTTTTGGGCTGGAAGTCCAAAGTGCTAGCAGGATTGGTTTCAGGTAGGACCGCGCTTTGTAGCTTGTAGAGGAACATCTTCTCACTGTAGAAGACCATCTCCTTCTCATATGGCCTTCCTCCATATATAGCATCCCTGGTGTCTCTTTCTCTTCTTTTAAGGACACAAGTCCTGTTGGATTAAGGCTCCACCCTTATGACCTCATTTAACCGTAACTACATTCAAAAGACCCCATCTCCAAATACAGTCATACTGGGGTTAGAGCATCAACTTACGAATTTTGGAGAGCCACAATTCAGTCCACAACACATAGTTTCTGGATCACAGTAAGAAACCCATAACTGATAACTATTATTAATAAGCATACCACAACAGGAAGCTTTGAATAAAAGATAACTTTAGTAGAGTGTTGAGGAGGTTTGAAAGCATAGAACATTAGTTCTTTGGAGGAAAGCAATTCTATTCTAAAGTACTGGATGTAACTAATCTACTTACCTACCATGATTAAGAAAACCTATTTCTAAAAATTCTTTCACTACTGCCTCTGATTGATATGTTTTACATTGATTTGGCAGGCTGATATTTTCTTATGCTACATAATTACTCAGGAGAAATAAGCTTATAAAGAAATGTCCTTCTGGCAAATTTGTTTCTTGGAGCTAGATCAAAAAAAATTAACTTTAGGAACTAACCTGAAACAAAGAAAAACCCCAGTATATCCAATTAGCTCTTTTACTCCCAATCTTATTGACTGTGGAAGGAAATACATACAGAATACATAATTGGTTTTAGGTAATATATTTGCAAGTAAAACTATAATCACAAAATCATTTTAATGAAAAAAACATTTGACAGAAGGAGCCATTAGAAACGGGGCAGTGAGAGATATTTCAGGACAAACAAAGCTAAAAAAAGGAATTTTCTGATGGAAATTTTTTTAGGGAAATCATTTACTCTTTTGCTAATCTCGTTTTTTAGGAACTTCCAACCTGTACCATTAGAACAATTTACATGATTTTCAAAACCTTTAAAAATAAAGATTCATAGTCTTGAAGTCACTAATTAGTCTTGCATCAAGAGGGAGGAATTCTGGATGTCTGAGAATACAATCAGAAAAGCAAACTACATATCATATTCCCAGAGGCACTGATGGTTTGAATGGAACATACTAATGTTGAATATCCACCCAGTCCTTCCCTGTTCATGCTGATCTAGTGAATTCACTAACCTCTGCCTGATCTTCTTGTCCTGAGTTCGAGCCATTCAGCAGTTTTTGATGATAATATACTGTCACAGATGTGAATGGCTTTGTAGTCTTTGTCAAATTGATAGTGTGAAGCAAACACTGCAGAATAATATGATGTGACAGAGAGTCAAGGAGTCTTGAATGTTGAATAAGGCAGAAGAATGCCTCATAGTTCCTTTATAATATCCCTGCTATCCCTTGTGAGAAAATCTGCAGTGTGGGTGGGAATATTTCAGGATTATTACCTCAGGACTTTAAGTATGTATAGGGAAACAGGGTGGAGAAGAGACTTGACTTTGCCATTGCTTCCCAGATTCCAACTCTGACAAATCTTCCTTACAATAAAAGTAGAATAAAAAGAATATGGGAGGATAAGGAATGGGAAGTAAGACCAAAAAGGAAAAAAAAAAGGTTGTGATGTTTTGGAGCAGAATTAAGGGCACCAAAAATCTGGACCCCTGAGCCGCCTCACTTCTTATGTCCTCTTGTATTGTTTATCCCATGAGCTAAATTAATTAAACACTTAAATTAAGTCTTCTTGACTCCTGATTAATCAGCAAGATTTTCAGAGTGCTAAATTATTCTCTGAGGAAACATTAAATTTGATTAATGCTTCTTGTCACATTCACACACACACACACACACACACACACACACATGCACGCATACAACACTAATTACTAAAGTATTATTTTGGTCTCTTAATATTAACCCTCACTTTCAGAAGTATTTTCACAATTCTTTTATTTAAAATTCACATCTTTGTGAAATAGGTATTATTATGTGTCCACTTTCTGGATGAAGAAAATGAGACTTAGCATGTCTGTTACTTGACCATAGTCTCCAAACTAATGAATGATGAATTTAATAGTTTAACCCACTTCTGTCTGATTCTAGAGCCACCTCAGGGAGACAAGAGAGTTTAGTTATTTAGAGGTAAGCTCTTGAGTCAGAAGGCATATCTTGAATTCTGAATGCAACTAATTGCAATCTGTGGAAACCTTTGCATGTTAGTTTCTTTCTTTGACCCTCAGGTCTCCTTCTGTGATATGGAGATAATATACTTTGTACCTCATGGAATGTTGTGACAATTAAACGAAATTAGTATATGTAAAGTACTCAGAACACTACACAGAATGTAGCAACATGTCCAGCAAGTATTAGTCATGTAGATGTAAAGGTGATGATGATGATGATGATAATGATGATTGATGAAGATTGATGATGATGATGATGATGGTGATGATTAATGATAATTGATGAGGAAGAGGAAGAGGACCCATTGTCTCCAGTGATGAAAAAGCTCTTTCTGTCCTAAGTGAAGCTTCTACTCCTCACATTTTGCCGACAATGATACACGTGTGCTGGGAAGGCTTTCCTCTACCAAAACAAGCCTATCTATTCTATATGTTATCTATATCTATATATATGTTATATATCTATCTATATATATCTATCTATATGATAAATATATATCTATAGATATATGATAAATATCTATCTCTATATCTATATCTATATGTTATCTATTCTATATATATTAATGGGTTTTCAGAGGAAAAACCTGCTCTTTCCATTTGAAGACCGTGGATTGATTCTTGTTGCTCATTCTACTTTTACGATCAACCTCAATCTGAATGGGAATTTAGGGGATTACTGACACCATCTTCTCATTGAAAAGACTTTGTAACTCCTTTAAAAGTAATTAAAGAAACTCTGGCATCAAAGATAAAGCTAGCTAAAAATTGCAATTCCTCAGAAAATTTCTTGAAGCACCTTTGTGTTTCAGTGGTTGTCAGTGCAGTACAAAGAAAAATGTTTTTTTAAACAGAAATACTTTTTTTGTGGACTGTCATATTTGGGAAATTGACTGTTTTTAGATGCCTTTTTTATGCTGTGTTTCATTTAATATCAGGCCAGAGGCAGGATTTTTGTCTTCACAAATAATGATGGCATTAAAAATCTTAAAATTAAGAAATGGAGGAAAATGTGTAATTTAATAGCTTGCTCTCAATTTTTACCTTTTTTAAGGTGATTTTATTTATTTATTTTGGAGAGGTAGAGAGTGAGAGCAGGGGTATGGGGGAGGGCAGAGGAAAAGGTAGAGAGAGAATCTTAAGTAGGCTCCCCACTGAGCGCAAAACCTGATCCTGGGCTCGATCTCCTAACCTTGAGATCATGACCTGAGCTAAAATCAAGAGTTGGAACCTTGACTGACTGAGCCACCCAAGTACTCCTCAAGTTTTACCTTTATTAATGACTTGCCAGCAAATGTTTTAAGAGAAATTGGTCAATAGAGCTCTTAAATTATTTCATTTATTTTTTGTAGATTTTATGGGATGAGTCCTAAATGACTGACTTTATTTATTTATTTACTTGCTATTCATTTATTTATTTTAGTAACGACATGAAATTAAGAACATACAATTGTACTTGGTCATCAACTTTTATCAGCAGATTGAATGCCAAATGAAGTCCAACTGTTTCCAAAATTAAAACGTGCAATCAAAGTTACACTATATTAGAGAAAATAAAAAATAATCTGTTTCAGTGTCTGAAGACAAGGTCAGGGTTTGTGGAAAGAAATGGATCTCTGGAGGACCATGAGCGTGTTATAGTAACAAGTTTGGATTATTAACCATTCATAGTTAATACAATATAGTTATAGTCACTGTATTTCAGTACTGCCTAGAGGGACCAAGTCATGTTGGGATTAATAAGATATAGATTATGTGGTGTCTAATATTGAAGTTGCTTGGATAAGAGGATTGGTGCTGCATTTATGTTATCACAATATAGTTTTGTTCCCTCTGCTATTCTTTGTCTTGCCAACTAAATCCACACATGTAAGTCTAAATTGCATAGTGTCAGTGAACATGAGGAGCTGAGGGATGCGCACATGCTAAGATACTAAAATGCAGTGGTGGGGAGTCCTAATAAATGCTCAGGCTTTAGTCAGAGCTCTGGTGTCTCATCACTGCCACTAAGTAAACATTCTTCGAGATTTACTTACCTGATTGGTAAAATGCAAGCAATAAATTCTAACTCACAAAGTTGTTATGAGAACTAGATGTGATTAAATTCATCAGAGTGTTTTGAAAGATGTAAAAATTCTGCATACACTTGACACTTAAACACAAGTTTAAACAGCATGGTCCACTTATACACATATTTTTTTCAATAAATACAGTACTGTGCTATAAATATATTTTCCTTAAAATTTTCTTAATAACATTTTCTTTTCTGTAGCTTGTTTTATTATAAGAATACAGTAAAAAATACATGTAACATACACGATATATGGTAAACTACTGTTTTAGGAAGATTTCTGGTCAATAGTAGGCTATTAGCAGTTAAGTTTTGGGGGAGTAGAAAGTTATATGTGGAGTTTTGACTGTGTAGGAATGTTGGTGTTTCCTAGGCCCTGTGTTGTTCAAGGGTCACTAATCAGTTGTAACTTATTATAATTATTTTTATTTACATTACTTTATTCTTTTTATGCTATAGATCTCAGCTAGAGTCAATAAATAAATTGGTAATTCTTAAGGTATATATGTTATATCGCTGATCCCATACTAATTTTTCTCTCCAGGAGAACAAAGACCAGAAAACCAAACAAACAAACAAACAAAACAAGACACAAATAATTGAGGGACAAAAATTTTAAAACTAGTTTGAGGATTGGAGACAAGTTTTATGTAGCAGAAGATATGGAAAAATAGTCGGAAATAACAACACCCTATTTGTGAAAACTTCATTTTTATTAAGATGTGTGCGAGGTCACCGTACCCATGGTCTAGAATTAATGTGTTGTAGGCTTTTATGAATAAATGGGAATATTCTAGAAAGTAAACTGGCCTAAGTTTTGATGAACTAAATTCTTGGCTTATTTCCTGGTTAATTTGAATAATAACCTCACACTGTCCAAATCTTTAATAACACAAATGTAGAAAATTAGCCATGCTAAATGATCTCAAGAAGTCATTCAAACCTCAAAGTTCCAGACTTTGCTGGAAGACCAAGTCACTCCTTCTAAACTGACATAGGCTTCATATCAATGATTCTTTCATTATTCCATTTTATAAATAAGATGGCATAGTACATTTCTATACCTCAAAGTGTACTTTGATCTCAACACTTTTAATTCATGATAAAACTCTGAGTTTCTTTCATCAATGTTTTATAATTTTTAGAGTACAGTTATTTCATCTCCTTGGTTAAGTTTATTCCTAGGTATTTTATTCTTTTTGGTACCATTGTAAATGGGATTGTGTTGTTGTTGTTGTTGTTGCTGCCTGTCACAGTAAAGTTTTTTGTTAAAACAGGCTGGCATGGGGACAAGGAGACAGACAAATACATTTAGGCTGGGAGGCTCAAGTTAAGGAGTACAGCTTCTTCACAATGATGCCATACTCACTGAAGGCAGGGATCAAGTCCTCCATGCTCAGAGTGTACTTGCGCCTTGCTTTTGCCTGGGGAGGTGCCAGAAGCTGCACCCTTCATTTTGCAGCTCTGTACGGGATTGTTGGTAATATCTGAGATGAATTTCTGGGCAGCTAGGGAGATGAGCCAAATTAAGCGTGGGTTGGAGGCCTCAAGCCTCTGTGGTTCAGGCTGTAACCAGTCCCTGCATCTGGGATCATAGGCATGTGATCTTCCAGCTGTATCAAAGTCCACCAGAGGTGTGCTGGACACCACTGGCTTCACAATTCTGTTGGCCAGGCTCCACAGCTTGTGAACCCCATTAGACATGGCCCCCTCTGTGGGTGCCCCACCACCTCCTGACACTGGAGCCACCCCGCACCACTTGGGAGCTTCCCAACCAGCTGTCACAGTCATGTGCCCCCTGCTGCAGCTCCAGCCCCAGGACCCCTGCTCTCCTGGAGGAGCTGACCTTGTTCTCCCCAGCAAAACTGGGGACAGTGCTGTGGGGTGAGACTGCCGGGGCACCAGCTGGGCCCAGGCAGCAGATCCCTGCTCCAGAAGAGGGATTGTTTTCTTAATTTCTCTTTCTGCTACTTCCTTGTTGAGAAGTTTTTTGTTTTTGTTCTTTTGTATCATGAATGGATGTTGTGCTTTGTCAAATGCTTTTTATGCAACCATTTGAGGTAGTCATAATGGTTTTTATCCTTTCTCTTATTAATGTGATGTATCCCATTGACCTATTTACAAATATTGAATTACTCTTACATCATTGGAATAAATTCTATTTAACTTGTTAGAATGGCTATTATCAAAAGACAAGAAATAACAAGTGTTGGCAAAGATGTGGAGAAAGGGGAACCCCGTTCACTATTGGTGGCTATTGGTGAGGCCACCATAGAAATCAGTACAGAGGTTTCTCAAAAATTAAAAATAAATCTGCTATATGATGCAGCAATTCTACTTCTGAGTATTTATCCAAAGAAAATGAAAATACTAACATGAAAAGATACATGGATTCCCATGATTATTGTAACATTATTTATAATAGCCAAGATATAGAAATAACCCAAGTGTCCATTGATGGATGAATGATACATATACACAATGGAATATTATCCAGCCATAAAAAAAGAGTGAGATCTTGCTATTTGCTACAACATAGATGAACCTCCAAATTCAGGTGTCTAAATGTAAAAGTCAAAACTTTTGTCATTATTCCAATCTCTTTTTCATTCAAGAAGAAAATATTGAAGCAGGGAGTCATGAGGCTCAGAGTTAAGGCTCTCTGTTTCATTTAAGTGAGTAGCCAAGGATCCAGAGTAATCTACCATTTAAATTAAAGACAGGAATCTAGAAAGTGGGCCAATAGTCCAGGAAACATGATATCTGGGTACACAAAATTTATAAATGCAGATTACAGAACTCGATTCTGAAGACAGCTTCCTATTCCATCCAAGGAAGATATTTTACTGAGCATTTTTTACTGAATAAATCTAAGATTGGCAATTAATGATATGTAGATATGTAGATACATGGGTCCTGATAGGTAGAAATAGGATATATGTAGCTTAAAAAATGAGAAATTAGACAGTGGGTGGTAAAGGCGAAGAATTGAAATAACATCACCTAAGAAAATGAGGCTTCTGCTGAATGGAAATTTAATGTGTACTGGAGACAGACTGGGTTCACATCCAGTCTATATTATTAACTATACAATCGTGGGCTAGTTATGCAAACTCTGGAGCCTCTTTGTGCTTTTCTATAAAACAGAAACCATGATATTTACCATGTGTGATTGTTGTGAAGATTAGAAATAATACATCCAAAATGGCTAGCAGTACCTCCATGAAGTAGGCACCCAATAAATGACAAGAGCGTTTGTCTTTTTTGAATACTATTAGCCTTACATGAAGCTGCGTGTCCTTGAAAAGTGAAAGGAGCAGGATGATAGATTCTGATGGCTAAATAAACTTTCCTATGCACCAGAGAACCGATAGGATAAGGCAAAAGAAAATGGATATATCAGAATAGGCAGGTTCCATTTCAAAGCACTCAAGGAACCAGCAGTTAAAAAAAAAGTCTTAGCGATTTGTGTTGGAAAAAGAGACTTAACTTGGAAAGTGACATTTGTAGCATTAAAGAACCCGTTCACTTCAACCCTGCTATTTTTACTATTTGGAATTTGGATCACAGGGGAAAAAGGTCTTTGAAATTTAGTTTCATGTTTCCAATTAGTAGATGGGTCCTTAAATATTATGATTCTAACTTGGGGAGACTAAAATAATGGTTCACAGGTCTTTTTATCCTTTCTAATAATAAACAATAACTGGTAAGTTTTTAATTTTTTCATTTTTTAAAAGATTTTATTTATTTGAGAGAGAAAGAGAGGACAAACTGGGGTGGGAGGGTGGGATGAGGAGCAGAGGCAGACTCCCCATTGAGCAGGGACCCAATGCTGGGCTCTATCCCAGGACCTGGATATCATGTCCTGAGCCAAAGGCAGATACTTTACAAACTGAGCCACCCAGGTGCCCTTAACTGGTAAATTTTTTAGTTAAGATAAACCTAGATAAATGAAAAACTGAGAATATAATCTAAAGCAAATTATATTGTTTCTTAAAAAGATCATTTTGGAATAAAAATCTGAGTTTAAGCCAAATCAGAAGAGGGGCTAAGTTAATCCTTTTTGATGAACAGTATTTTGAAAGATAAATTAAAAAGATAAAGCATAGGAATTATGTAATATGTTAGCCACTGCCTGTTGGTAACTTTAAAAAATGGAGTCAAAGATGAAATTTCTCTACTACTAATGAGAAAAATAGGAGTTTTTCAGGTAAAAAAAAAAAGATAAAGAACTAATGTATCTTTTCAAAGTGCACTTATAAAAGGCAATAAGATGGGTAGACAGAATATCATAAAAATGTTGGCATTATGCTCTCAATTTAGTAGAATATAGGCTATACATAGCTTCTCTAGTATAACATATTTGGATTATATATACTTGCCAGTCTTCCTTGTATTTTGGGTGTGTGTGTGTATAGACACTACTTCAGAATTCAAATCAGAAATCTCATTATCTATTTAAATGTGTGTGTAAGTATATTATAGGATACATAATACATTTCTACTTTAGAGTAGATTTATCCTATCTTGAACAATAATTGCCTAATCAATAGTACTAACCATTTGAGCACTTTAATACGCATGAGTGATGAGGAATTAAGAACACCAGGAAGTCAAATATCCTCAAATAAGGATACACATATGACATAAATGGTATAGAGTTGTGACAGCCTGTGAAGGATCAGTTAAAAACTGCTTAAGCAGAAGTGACCTGGAATTTATTGTAATTACCGTGAGTCTGTGGTTAACTACAGAGAAAGCAAGTAGGAAATAAGAGTAAAATATTTTATTTTCTTGATTCGGCGAGGGATCAAGTTGAAAGAGATCAATTAAATCATGATCAGAAACACCGAAACACCTAACCTATCATTACTAGAAAAATAAAAGCCACTTGCCAAAAGACTAAGCAGTAGGAGAGCAGTTGGTAGACAAAGAATCTGCCTGGCAACTTATGGACAAATTGCTTGAGCCAGATGCCTCATGAATCATACATAGGCTCACTATTTCACCCTTTGTAGACATATCAAAACATGGAATGCCTTAGCCTTCAGTTTTACTGAACTTAATTAGAATGGTGGAGAATGAAGAAAGGTCATTATCAATGCATACTTAGTGAAAATAGTACCAAATTACATCTCCAGGGTTGAAACATTTTAAATCATTTAATTACATATACTCCATATTAGGATTAGCATTACTGAATAAATGCATTTTTTTAAATGAGTTTATTTTTTAAATTTTTTTATTTATGAATTCTTTCCTTTTACTAATTTTTTATTATTGTGTTCAACTAGCCAGCATATAATTTTCCTTTCTCATTAGCCATGCCTAAGGGTAGGCTTATGTCTACAAATCATAATGCACACTGGCCCTAACCTCCCACCTGATAATTAACCTTAATCCACTCATCCTAATTTCTAGAAATGTAAAAGAAAAAGAACCTCCTTTTTAAGAATCTGTTGATTATGATAAAATTAATGGTAACACAATCATTCACTCATTTAATCTAACTTTAATTTAATAAAGCAAATCTAATCTGAGTTTTGGTCCATGTTGCGCTTTACCCATAGTCAATACTAATCTGAAATTATATGACATTAATAAGCTGATATTTGTGTTTTCCCCTCAAAATAGTCAACAGGATCCACAGGATCTTTGTTTTGCCTCTGACCTTAAAAAAAAATGAATGCAGGAAGAGCAGAAGTATAAAGAACACAGGATAGAACACAGGATAAATTAGTTCAGATATTGAGATTAATGATTTACTTTCATAGCTGAATTATAAAGACCATTTGTAAAATTATAAATAGAGATGTTTTTCTTCTGGTTATACAGGAAAATACATTAATCTAACTTTCAAATTTAAGTAGAGTTAAAATTTAGATTTTTCCGACTATAGTATTTTGATCTTTTATTAAGCTTAGATATAAAAGTCAAAGATCATGATGAAATTGTTTTTATTTTATAGCATTACCTTCACTTTATATTAAATATCTATCATTTAATAGGTTCTACTGGGTAAATGTGATGCCTTAACAAATAAATAAAGTTGTGTAAGATCAAGGTTAAGTTGTTTTAGGAGACAAGGTGACGTGTGCTTGAATTCTGGTGTTTGCCACTTAATGTCTTTTTTACATTGAAAAGTTATTTTTAAAAACCTTGATCCTTGGGGCACCTGGGTGGCCCAGTCGTTAAGCGTCTGCCTTCGGCTCAGGTCACGATCCAGGGTCCTGGGATTAAGCCCCGCTGTCTGCTTGGCGGGAGGCCTGCTTTTCCCTCTCCCACTCCTGCTTGTGTTCCCTCTCTCACTGTCTCTCTCTGTCAAATAAATAAATAAAATCTTAAAAAAAAAAACCTTGATGCTTAGTTTTTTTTATATTTAAAATGAAGTTAATAAAAATCAGTTTATTGTGAAGAATAGATGTGCTCTATTTGCAATGTTTACCATTGAACATGGCACACGGTGAGAAGCAATCTCTACAGTGTTACTCCTCTTTCTCCTTCCCATTTGCTCCTTCCCCTTCCCTTCTCTAATATTCTTTGTATTATTATTATCACCAATCATTTTAACATCCATTTCACTCAATCAGATGAAAACTCTATCATTCCCCTATTTGTTTTATACATCTGGGTAGATAAAATGGCAAAATGTGATGAATGAGCTGGACTGATTCCAGATTAGAGTATCTAGTGACCTTGTTTACTTTAGGGTAGAGTGTAGAAAATGCTTTCGGAAGAAAGATGACTAAATTGATACAGCCAATGCAATCTTTTGTTCAAGTTGTCAGTCAATTTCATAGCTAAAAAACGATATATAATAATGAAGATTCTATTCACCATAGATTCTTTATGGCCTCTAGTTTGAGCTCCCACTATTATCAAGTATTTTATTTATTTTCACTGTTTAAATTTGACTTCATATTTAGATAGTAAACAGTGATGTTCACAAATGAGAGTAAAGTATATGAAGACTTAGGGCCTTTGGGGAAAATATAATCAATTTAAGTAAATGGCCCATGGTGATAGAGGTCAACCTGACCAGATAATTCATTTGTTCCATCCATTGTTAATTGGGACTGTATGCCTGAAAACAAGGTGTTGCCTAACAGAAATCATTAATTTTAATTTAATTCTGGATCTCATATATTAAATTATATTATGTGCTTTCAGACGGCATTTAACTTCTAGGATTAATAAACTTCCTCTGGGAAATCTTTAAGATGCCATTTTTAATTCTAAGGTAGCTGTAAGGATTTTAACTTAGGAAATAAAGATGGTTGGAGAAGTAATAACTGTGAAATGAAGAATTACAATCTTTGCTTTTCAGGTTATCAGGAGTCAGATTCTGAAGCTGACTCAGTGAATTAGCACATATCCATATCTATTTCTAGATCTCATTTATATGAATATAAATCCCTATGAATATATCCCCTCTTTCCATATAACTTGTATCTATGTAGTCTATTGAATCTATGTAGTCAATTTGATTTTTTGTTATACAAACGCAACTTCAGTTATCCAGAACATAAAATCATGTGATAGACTAAGCCATTAATGAAAGGGAAATCATGTGAGGGCACTGTCCCAGTTTTTGATTACCAGGATTGTAGGGTTTTCAGCCAAAAAATGCCAAGATCTAAGTTACATTGTGAAGTGATCACTTTTGTTATTATGTTAGTGCGAAAAGACTAGGCAAGAGATGCTTGTGGCTTGGACTGGTGCGATACTTTTGGAAGTAATTGTGTGTAACAACTCAAAATTGAGGGTAATTTTGAAAAGATCACAAACGAACTACTATATGTGGAGTATGAGAGGAAGCGAGCCACCAAGGATGATTCTTCCAAGGTTTGTTTTTGTTGTTTTCTGAGCGGCTTTCACACATAAGGAAAACTGTGGGAGGAGTAATTGACAATGGGGTGGCGGTGGTGAGAGAACTATG
>JAPYYJ010000944.1:0-14907 GCA_028533885.1 Nasua narica
TCAGTCCTGAGTCACCTTCCTCCTCAGAGCATGAGGTCACATTATCCTCCTCAGACGGGCTGAGGCAGACTCCTCCTGCAGCACTCGTGGAGTAGGGTCCCCACCCTCTCCCAAAAGGGGGCTCCTCAGGAGTGCCCGAGGTGCTACCAGACCTCCTGGAGAGGAAGAGTGTCACTCGGCCCCTCGTGAATAAATCAGAGCCTCCAGGGATCTCCACTGGCCTCTGACACCGCTGAGAAGCATCCGGCTGGGTGGCTGTCTCTGGTCAGCGCCAGGCAGCTGAGGGTCTAGGAGGTGACATTCCTGTGACAGAGTTGACAGTCCCTAACAGGAAACTAATCGGATTCCACCTCTACTTGGGGCGGGGTGGGGGCCTGCCTCACCTCCCTGACGACCACAGGCCCCACGGCCTGCTCTCTCCGGACCGGAGCAAATCCATGAAACCAAATGACTTCTGTTTCTTCTCCTCTCATCCCTTCCGAAACTCAGCATCCATTCTTTCCTCCAGTCAACATACATAACTCCCTGTGACAATAATGGGATATGCATGTGTACCGAGGGGAGCATAGAATTTTTATCTCTGTAAAAATGGTACTAGCGTGGTACCAGCAAAGTTTTTGTTTTTTTCCCAAGGCTTTTACTTGGGGCAATATATTGTACATGTGGTTGTGGGTTTTTTTCTTCTTTTTAATTTTAAATCGAGATTATGAACATATTTTATGCAGGTTAATATATCCTTTTCATGTAAAATTTAACTGAAACCAGTTCTAGCCCATTAACGACAACAAGAGAAATTCTCCGGCTTATTATAAACATCCTTCAAGAAACCTGAAATGCGTGTCCTCTGGAAATAATTTTGCTGGGATTTGGGTTATTATTAAAATCCTCTCAGAATTTTATCACTGGTGCCTAATGTGCCTCCAAGCTCTGTTCTGCTGCGGATCAGAAAGAAACGCTTTCTGGTCTTGGCAGGATATTCTCGATAGTGAAATAGGGCCGGGAAAAGGGGCTTCTTTCCTGAGACCCGGAAAATGGTGGATGAGGTGAGGCCTCTGGGTCCTGGGCTGACCACTCAGTGGAAGGCCGTTCCTAAGACAGGTTCCTCTCAGCTCTGAAGGAATGAACCGCCTCCTCTGTGTCCACTGGGAGTGCTCTGATCTTTCAGAATCCATGAGAGGAGGCAGGTGTCCTGCAGACGGTAAGCTCGAGGGAATCCCAGGCAGGCAGGTCTCGGTCACACTCTCTACCCGTGAGACGCCCTAGGAGATCAGAGGGCAGAGCTACCCCCAGGTGACGCAGGGATAAGCTGTCCAGGAAAGGTCCGCAGGAATGAAGGAAACTCACTGTACCCTTTAGAAGCGGATTCTCGTGTTTAATTTTCTCTTTGGTGATAAATAGGAAAACCCACCCAGTGGGCTGAGTGAGCTCTTTACTAAAATGTAAAATCAGTCTTCTCCAGATGACAGACTCTGTCTTGTCACCAGTGACCCAACCAGAGCTGGATACTGAGTTTGATAGTTATTCAGAGCCACACTTTCAAACTTTCATGTTCGTCAGATTCATCTGGGATCTTATAGAATTGCAGATTGTCATTCAGTAGGTCTACGGTGGCGTGTGAGTTTCTACTTCTGCAACAAGCTCCCAGGTGATGCCCGGGCTGCTAGGCCATGGACTGCACTTAGAGCAGTGAGGACTCATAGCTCCAATCACAGATCTCTGTCCCCAGTCATTCATTCATTCCACACACACTCTATAAGCTCCAGCTCCTTTACTGGGGATACAGTGATGAGGAGCACAAGTCCTGGATGATTTTAAAACTAGTACGAATTTAAAACTTCTGTGCATCAAAGGACACAATCAAGAGAAGGAAAAGGCAACCTATAAAATGGGTGATAATATCTGTAAATTACATGTCTGATAAGAGGTTAATATCTAGAATATATAAAGAGCTTCTACGACTCAACAACAACAACAAAACAAACAACCTGATTAAAAAAAAAAAACAGGGGAAAGACTCGAACAGATATTTCTCCAAAGAAGATATATAAATGGCCAACAAGAACATAAAAAGATGTTCAACATCACTAATCATTAGGGAAGTGCAAATGAAAACCACCATGAGATACCATCTCATACCCAATAAGATGGCCAGTTAAAAAAAAAAAAAAACCCAGAGGATAGCAGTGTGGGCAAGGATATAGAGAAATTGAATCCTTGTGCACTGTTGGTGGGAATGTATTAAAAATAGAACTACGATATGACTCGGCATTTCCACTTCCAGGTATATATCCAGAAGAACCGAAATCAAGAACTCAAAAACATATTTGTACATCCACATTCACAGCAGTATTACTCATAATAGCTAACATGTAGATCAGGTGCCGGGGGGCCCCACGGAGAGGCCCTGAGGTCAGACGGATGGAGAGACGGCGGGCAAGTGAGCCAGTTACGGCAGCGAGTGGGGGCACGGGGACAAGCCTGGGCTGAGAAGCAGCTCTCACCACTGCCCACGGCGGGGGTGGGGGGTAGGCAAACGTCCTAGATTCCGGAAGGGACAGCCATTCCTGGGGGCAGGCGTATCCCAGGTGGAGAAGGGCTGGGGGCGGGTCATGAGTCCCGTGTGCGCTTCAGTGAATCTGGGGGGGGGGGGGCAAATTGGGGAGCCTCCAAGAGAACGTACCATAAACAGTCAGAAGGACCAATCTGGCACCGCCTTGAAGACCCAAGTGAGGGAACGGACGGGCTGCCCCGTGGCGGCTGCACGTGTGCCGGTGCTGACTGGCCCAGGCCATCGGTTCAGGAAAACGAGCCCCCCAGAGACGGCCAACATCCCAGAGAGGGGGTGGAGAAGGAGAAGCAGCCTAACCACCCGGGGCAGCGCCACTGCCAGGAAACAAGGCAGTCAGCTGGGGTGGTGGCAGATGGCCCACGTGTACCTCTAGTTCAAGGACGCTGATGCCTCGAAGGGTCAGAAATAACAGTTTCACTGAAAAGTGCCACCAGGGTGGGTGATGGGGAGTTCCCTGACATGCGGGGCATCACTGACGCCCGGAGAAACAGACTGGGCGGGGGGTTGTGGGGCTCCAGGGGCAGAAGGGCTCGACAAGGAGGTGGTGAGGGAGCTACGAGGTGGGTGGTGCAGGACAGAGCTGGGGGGTCCCGGGGTCCCAGGGCCAGCGGGAGACAGCCCGCACTCAGCTGTGCGCAGGAAGCCATGCTTCATCCTGGAAGCAAGGGGGAGCCCCGAGAGTATTTTAAACAGGGAAATGACACGTTTGGAGCTGTGGTTGAGAACAATCTCCAGGCAGCAGCGTGGAGGATGGATCCAAGCGGGACAGACAGGATACAAGAGACCAGCAGGGGAACTTGTGATAAGGAAGTGGTGATGTGCCTGATTTTTCTGTGTCTTCAGTCTTTTGCTCACAAGGAATCATTTCTTCCTCGGAGAAGAGAGGTGGCCCGAGCCTTCCAGCTCCTGAGTACTACATCGAGTGCCTTCCTTACAGAGGTGCAGGGGTGAGGCACGGAGCCGACCTCAGCAAGGGGGGCGTGGACTTGGAGGTAGGAGTGTGTAAAAGTCTGCTGAGCCTGAACGACCGCCTTCTCTTCTCTTGTGGTTCGTTCTGGGGTGCTGACTTCCCTCCTCTCAAACCCGTACTTCTGTGCTATCCGTGAAGCCCTGAACTCTTGCCTCCACATCCCAGAAACAGTTTCCTCTTCCTGCTCTCGGCCTCCAAGTCAATAACTGACCCGCAGCAATGAAAATCAATCAAATTTCAATTTCTCTGTTTTTTCCAAAAACAAGAAGCCAGGATGGCTTTTGCTGGAAGTATCTGCATTCGCCCAGTGAGTACCGGGGGGCTCTGGAGGCAGGGGTCCCCAGAACAAGGGTTCTCGAGCCAGTGCCAATCCCTCTCCCCCAACTGAAAGGAGGACTACACATTTTGAGGGTACTTTTGAAAGTACTCCCCTGTCCCCAAAAGGACGAAGAACCTCTGACGTAGGAGCAACACCTCACGGCCAGTGTTTAGGGTCGGGAGATAAGCCGATCACGTGGTCAGTCAGAGAGACCCTGCATGAGGGCGCACGGCCTCCCACTCAGACGAGGTCACCTCGAGAGCAGGCTGCTATGCTTGCTTTGTTAAAAAAAAGAGGAGGGTCAGTTTTGGTATCTTGATTACCAAATGCCTAAAATACCTTTGTCATGTCTTCTTTTCCTTCTTGAATCCTATCTTTTAGACTTGCCAACCACTATCAGGCTCTGGCATCCGTTATTCCCGCACAATGTCACATTGTCTTGGAAACATACAAAAAGATTCCCACTTTTATGCTGTGAGGGTGAAAACACAAGGAATGGCGTCGGTCATTTTTGCCCGTTGGCGTCCGGAGGGCCGGCCAGGAGCTCGCGTGTGCCCTTAGGATGAGTGCGATGGAGACTGTGAGCTCCTCGCAGAGGAGCCGGCACACAGTAGGTGCTCAATAAATACAGATTCTCCCTTCTTGTCCAGGAGTCGCTGGAGGCAGCAGGCAGCATGGTTCTCGGGGTGAGCATGTGCTAACGTCCCTCTGGAAACAGGGCTGGGGGGCTCTGTGGCCCACGACCAGTCCAAGAAGCACTGTTTTACACAGATGGCGACAAAAGGGAACCGCGACAGAAATAAACGCCCCAACTGGTACCAGGCCCCGAAAAAGAGATGTCTCCAAGTTGTTTCCTAAAACACCCACCAAGGCCTCTGTGAGTCAACAAGTTTATCTATCGACTTCAGTTTCAGCTCCCATCAAGACTTATTGATCCGAGAGCTAAATATCGACCCAATTGAGACTAAGGTCAACGTTGCCCTCCCGGGAAAATAAATCTTAATATTAACTAAAACCTGCAGACGCTAGGCCTAGTATTTTTGACTCTAAACTGCTGGTCAGACAGAGTCCCATTCAAAGTCAGCTCTTTTCTGTTTTGTCTATTGTTAGGGGTAGAAACTGGTTTCCAAATGGTCTCGTTTCTGGAAAATTTTGGTATGGAAAATTTTAGGTCTTTTCATCTCATAAACGATCCACAGATAATTTGGCACTTAACAGCTCTTATTGGAGATACTTCCATAAAACAAAGATCCCCTCTGAAACGCGTGTAACTGCCCCAGCTTACTTTCCATGAACACGAGGTAAGTTCTGGGTTGCATCAGCACTGAGAGGAGCACACCAGCTCGAATACACACAAAACAAAACTCAGCCACTAAGATTTGTGATTAAGACCAGAGTCATTTTTGAAAACGCTGTTGACTCCAATCTGTTTACAGGTGGCCCCAGAGTGCATAATGAAACCTTCTGTCCCCGAAAAGTATGCAACTTATTTTTGTTTAATGGATAAATGAGAGATGCCCCCAGCCCAGGTTGTGGACTAGAGAAACTGTCCATTTAGGACCGGCGACATTGCCAAGGGGAGGTCCGCTGGAGGCAGTAACACTATCCTCACGGCAAGTGGACCGCTACTGTGGTGAGTTGTAGGAACTGGCTTTTCTTAAACAGAGTGTGTGGCCTCACATGCGAAACTGGAGATCGGGAGGGGGGCCCTTAGCATGAGGATTAACTATGAGGACATTCAAAAAGCACTTTTTTGGCTCGCTCTCTCAGATCCACAGAACATCAGTAAATAGCTGCTCCTCTTATTACCAGGGCTAAAATTTTGGATTAGAAGCAACAGTTCCTGAGACAAAGAAAGGTGGGAAAATTTACAAGGCAGATTCTTTCTTGAGGTTGTTGATAAATATCAGAACCAGGAGAAAAGATCTGAAAAAGACAGACACGTACTCAAACAGGTGCGCAGGGACACACACAGTTGGGGAAGTGGGAAAAGTTACTAGGTTTAGCCCTCGTGCTCCACTGAGTTTCCAAAAGCCCCTGAATGACCAGAGATCTATTAAAATCAGCAAAGACTTTCCAGCTGCATTCGAGGACAAGACGGAGGTGGTCAATAGAGAAGAACCAGTGAGGAATTTTTGATGATCTGAACCAGATGGAATCAAAGGGAATGAAAAGTCCATTGAAACCCACAATTCACTGCAGGCAAAAGAAGGCTCTCTTTAGCAAACAGGTGAACCAGCCTCCCTGGTAGAACGGCAGGAAACACGGGTGCAAAGAAGCAAGAGGGGAGGCGGTGAGGCTAGGCTGGGACAGTGCGTCAGAACCAGGCCTGGAGAGCCACCAGACCTAGGCTCCACCCTGCAGCAAGAATCTGAATGAGCTGGTTAAAACCTTAGGAACAGATTCTAGTCCACGTGACCTTGGGTTCCATCTAGCACCTCACTGACCACATCTCACTTGGCCCATCTATAAAAGCAGAATGATGGGACCTACTCCACGGAGCTGGTGTGCCGTCATTAACACATCCCCATCATGCTGGACCCTGCTCTGGGCACAGAGGATGTCACAGCGACCAGAGCAGACAAGCTCCCTGCCTTGATGGGCCCAGAACCCTGGGATCATGACCTGAGCCGAAGGCAGACGCTTAACCAACAGAGCCACCCAGGCGCCCCTGGTGACTGGCTTCCACCAAACAGGTACGGAAAGGGAAAAACAGGAAATCTGTATGGACGGATACAAATACCACCCTAACCAAGTGATCGCGATTAATGTCACCGTTAATAAGCCATATTGACATCATGCATCCCCAAAAACAGGCCATGAGGAGGAAATACCACCTCTGTATTCTTCTCCAAAATCCAGAACCTCATCTCTACTCATCAGACAACCTCAGAGAACGCCAAATCGAGGGACACTGTAAAAAAAAAAAAAAAAAAAGTAACTGGCTGCTTCTCCTTGGAAGTGTCAAGGCCACAGAAGAAAAAGAAAGACTAAGGAATGTCACAGACTGAAGGAGACTGAGGACACATGACAACTAAGCGCAATGTGACATCTTGGACTAGATCCTGGAACAGGAGAAGAACATGGGTGGAAAACTGCCGAAATCTGGCCAGAGTCTGGAGCGTGGTCAACCATCAGTGTGCGGAGGGTAATCTCACTTTTCACACAGACACCAGGGCTATGTGAGAGGCGAACCCTAGGAGAAGCCAGGTGAAGGGCAGACAGGAACTTGCTGTGTCTTTACAACTCTTCTGGAAATCTAGTTATTTCAAAATAAATTGCTGTGACATATTTTCTGGAAGGTTCTTCAGCAGTCTCTTCAGAGTAGTTACCACATAAATTTGTAAAAACAGGTCCATAGTCTATTTATACCTTCCAGAGTGTGGCTTTCCCCCCCAACCTTCTTTTTGAAAAATAGCACTTATAATAGAACATGGTTCTCCTTGGATTTTTAAAAAGCCACTCTGGGAACCAAATGTGGAGAAAAGACGGCTCAAAAGCTGACCCAAGAAGAGAGAATGTCTTTGCTTGGGGACCAAAGCACCAAGAACTTTTAGCACATTTTGAGTCAGTCAGGGTACTACGTGGACCTCAAGTGTGGTTAAGGCTTGAGGGACAACACCGAACATGGTTACTCACCAGGGCGACTTTCCTTTGTGGTTTCAGCAGCTTCGGTTTATGGAATGTGGCAGCTATGGGAGCTGTGGAAGCATGTCAAGGGTTTAGCTCGCATTTCCTCCAGGACTCCCAACGCCCATGTAACGTGAGCATCACACACATACTCTGTGGAGACTCAAGGTCCCCTTCCTGCCCCCACGGAAGAAGTTCGGTTTCTGATCTAGGTACCACTGGGGGCCCCCTCCATGGACAGCTATCTTCCCGTAGTCTTTGGACATGTCACCCTTTTCCACCAGCAAGGTCAATGAAACAAGTCTGCATAAAACACTGCCAGCTACCAAGAGGTCAGGTGTGCAGGTGAGAACCAGGTATGTTTGGTAAAGCCTGAGGCCGGGAGCTTCCCTGGGGCTTCATCATAACTACACACTAACAGTTAAAGCCGTGACCCTGACCCTCATAGCAGCCCTCAAAGGTCATCAGGGAAGTGGGTCTTATTGTCCCCATTTAACAGAGGAGAAAATTAAAGCTCTTCCCCCTAATATCATGTAATGAGTACTTTAATATTCTGGAACTTGAACTTGACCTTGAAAGTCAGGCAGACCTCACCTCCAAGCCAGGCTCTAGCACTTAGCTCTCTGAGGCTCACTTTCATCTTTTGTAAGGTAGGGTACTATCCACTCTGATTGAATGAGACGTTGTGGCAGGGTTCTCTGCACCCTTCCCTCCCCAGATCTACCCTCATCATGCCTCCCAGAATGCCCAGGCCTCCCAGCCCCTCTCTCTACCCAGCATGTTCAGCCTCCATACCCGTGGCTTTCAGCACAGGACCCTAAGGATCCCTAGGGGACAGTAGTCCTAGTACTTCCAGCTACACTGGAAGCTCACCTATGTTGCTCTACATTACAACTGGAATCAAAGACCAACCCTCATTTTATCCCTAGAACAAATCCAAAATGAACTACATACCTGGTTTACATCCTTAGAAAAATCAGAGGCTCCATTCCCTTGAATGAACCAAGAAGATGTGGACACCCCTTTGTCCCACCCCAGCATGTGTGAGCATGTTAATAGTGCAAGGTGAAATACACTGCGGAATCAATCTGTTCTCGTTGACCTCCCTCCTCCCAGCTCCCCACTAACGTCATGCTGGGCCGGTGCACCACCCCCAGCACCTCCCCCCAGTGACGGGGTTCAGTTAAGATCAGAATCTAGGTGGGGCTCTGCAGGCCACAACATCACCGGATGTCACATCCTCCATCTGTCTAGTCACCTCGTCCCGATCCCACTGCAAATCCCAGACCCACTTCCAGATCAGTCGTGCCGGTTCTCTGTGGATAACCGTAGGCTAGCCTCCTACCTTTGGCAGGGACTGCAGGAGGGACGTCGGCCTTCTCCTTCCGCCTCTTGCCCTTCTTGGGATGCAATGGGGCCAAGCTGGTCACGCTGGTCACGGTCTCCCCTGAGCTATACAAGAAAAGAGCCCTGGTGAAGGCAAGAGCAGGTTTGTTCCAGGGAAAGGGAAAGGAAGCAGTAGTTTCTGCTTCTCGAGAAGCTACATAAAGTGAAGTTCTCTTACAGGTGGACTGAGATGATTGGTTGATACCCAGAGATGTCAGGAGGTCTAGTCCTGACCTGTGGCTAAGATAAGGATGGTGAGATGAGCTAGTTAGTGATTTATAATGTGCTGCTTAATGTTCAAAGATCCCCGGAGAGATCCAGGGCCAACTTGTCTACAGTTAACAGATGTAGAGATTGACGGTTCTTACTGGTTGCATCAGTTACACAGTCTGGCTTGGCCACATCACCAACAGGGTATTAATATGTGGTTAGAAACTTCCGCTTAAGCTACCTTAAAACCAAGATTCTCTGCACGTATTTTTGTGGTGCACAATCCATAGAGCCCCTCCTCTGCAAAGGAGAAACGACGCGGGGAGCTGCACCGGGAAGTCTCCAGGGTCCCCCATGATTGGTCACGCTGTCTTCTCCCACTGTACCTTTACCTTTAGGAGGTAAGAGGGTAAGTGGCTTCACCCTGAGGAGGGCTGTGGGTGTCTTCAGTTATCTGGCCCTGCGTAATCACTGTGCTATCAGGTTCTTTCTATGTGTTGCCCAGAATGATGGTACTGATAAGCCTTATACTAGAGGTAAGAAAACAAGGACACGAAGATGCTAAAGTGACAGAAGTTACAAACGCAGACTGGCTTGATAGCAAACCTTGATGCCACATGTGGGATGGAGTCCACACACTTCCTTGAATGCCTAACACTCTTAACTAAAATGCATCGGATTGACTCCAGCAAAGGCCCCCTGCAGAACCTCCTGTCCTGAGACACACGTTCCAGCCAGGTAGGTGCAGTTACCAAGAGAGGCTCTCTCCCTAACACATAAAGAATTTCTAGAAATCCATAAGACTATGATCAACTGCCTAATCATCAAAATGAAGGGAGGCAGTAAACAGTTATCACACAGGAGGAAAGGCTCTTACCAGTGAAAACACGCTAGGGCTTCCTCATGAAAGGAAGCCAAATTAAAACATACTGCACTTCCTTTCTCCACTTATCAGAATGACAATAATCACATTGGAAGCAAAGCAGTCTTTTGCCAAGGATGTAGAGAATCAGGCACGCAGAAGTACGGCTGGTAAGAGTGCAAACCCTCCCGAAGGACAGTAACTTGGCAATCAGGATAACTTGGCAATCAGAACTATAGAAGCTTATACTCTGACCCAGCAATTTCACTTCCGGGAATTTACTCTGTGCATATCCTTGCACGTGTATGAAATGTATGTGTAAGATTCATCCTTACAATGGTGCTGTTGATAGCAATGGATCAGAAAGAACCCAACTGTCCATCAGCAGGGGACTGGTTAAGGAAATGACGGTGAGTCCACAAGTACATATGTGGGGTCCTCTGTAGCTGTAAAGAGGAGTAAAAAGCTATTTACATGCTCATGAGGAAAGATACATTGCTCAGTAGAAAAGCTGGGTGTGGAACAATCTATAAAATGTGCCCCTTTTTGTATCAAAATGGGGAAAGATAAAAATATATATTCGTGTTTGCATATATATGCATAAAGAAATTCTGGAAGCAGTCACAAGAATTTTAAAATAGTGGTTCCCGGGGTGCCCTGATGGCTCAGTCCGTTAGGCGTCCAACTCTTGGTTTCAGCTCAGGTCATGATCTCGGGGTCATGAGATAGGGTCCCACATACAGCTCTGTGCTCGGCACAGAGTCTGCTTGGGATTCTCTGCTTCTCCCTCTCCCTCTCCCTCTGCACCCCCTCTATTCATCTGTATGATCGCGCACACACTCTCTCTCAAATAATAACTAAATAAATAAAATTTTAAAAACAAAATAAAATAGTGGTTCCCTAGAATGGAGGTGCATAGGAACTAAGCAGATGGGAGACCAGGCAGGAAGAATTATCACTATAAATATTTTTAGTCAATTATTTTGCTTTTCTTTTTTTTAAGATTTTATTTATTTATTTATTAGGAAAGAGAGAGTGAGAGAGAGCATGAGAAGGGAGAAGGTCAGAGTGAGAAGCGGACTCCCCATGGAGCTGGGAGCCCGATGTGGGACTCGATCTCGGAACTCCAGGATCATAACCTGAGCCGAAGGCAGTCGCTCAACCAACTGCGCCACCCAGGCGCCCAATTATTTTGCTTTTTTAAAAAATATTTTATTTATTTGACAGAGAGAGAGAGAACAAGTAGGGGGAGCAGGAAAGGGTGAAGCAGGCTGCCTGCTGACCAGGGAGCCCAATGTGGGACTCTATCCCAGGACCTCAGGATCATGACCTGAGCCGAAAGCAGACGCTTAATCCACTGAGCCACCCAGGCGCCCCAATTATTTAGCTTTTTAAATTTAACTATTAAACTATGTGTTTGTATAATCATTGAAAAACATAATCATTACAAAACAGTAAATTAAACACAAATAAATATCTGCATACATTTAAGAGAAGATAGGCTATTCTAACAGAGTCCTAGGGTTTTAAAAATGAACAAAGACTGACTCACGCATTGTGGGAAAAATTCCAAGAATACAGATCGTGCTGAGATTCCCCAAAGATGGCTTATTTTTACTGGGAACTGAAACTCCAACTGGCCATAGGTTTAGAGTACAGGGTCAATTGTGTAAACTCACAAATAGGCCAAAGGAATGCGCGTTTACAAAACGCTGACCACTAAGAAGAAACAAGGGATCTAAGACTCTCAGAATTGTTTAAATACACAACTGCATGTACGGCTTCATCTCATAGCTTTAAACTCTTGAAGTGTTTATTTTTTTCTTTCCATTATAAATTAATGCACGTTCATGTTTTCAAATGGTAATTATAGGCATGGAGAAAAAGGAAAATAAATAACTCTATCCTAACCAAAACACAGCCTTTTTAAATATTTCCAGTCTTTTTTCCTCTTTCTTGTTTATTTTTTTTAATGGACTTCATTTTTTTTTAAGAGAAGTTTAAGGTTCACAGCAAAATGGAGCAAAAGGTAGGGATTTTTCATATGCCCACCCACTCTCCCCCCCCCCACATGTGCAACCTCTCCCATCACCGACATCCCCCGCCATGGTGGGACATTTCTTATAACTGATGAACTTACATCAAGACGTCATTAGCACCCAAAGTCCATAATTTACCTTAGGGTTCCCCTTGGGTGAGTTCCATTGGTTTGGACAAGTACATAATGTATCCACTGTTGTAGTATCAGACCAAATAGCTGAACTGCCCCAAAAACCCTCTGTGCCCCACTCATTCATCCCTCCTGCCCTGCCCCCTAGCCCCTGGCAACCACTGATCTATTCACTGTCTCCACAGTCCTGCCTTTTCGGGAATCTTACATAGGTGCAATCATACGATAAGTAGCCTTTTCGGACTGGCTTCTTTCACTTGGTAACATGCATTTGAGTTTCCTCCAAGTCTTCTCATGGCTTGAGAGCTCATTTCTTTTTAACCCTGAATGTTATTCCGCTGTGTGGATGCACCGTAGCTTATTTACGCATTCCCCTACTGGAGAAGATGTTGGTTGCTTCCAAGGTTGGGCCATTATGAATAACACTGCCATAGCCAAGTCCAAGTTTTTGTGTGCAGGTTACATTTCAACTCTTCCTTGATTTTTATACAATGCATTTTTTTTGGTCATAATGTATTTATAATTTCATGCCCTTCCTTTCACCTAAGCTCTATTTTCCATATTATTACATCCTCATACTATTCCGGTGATCTGGTGAGAAGCTATGCCATAGCTTTCTCAGCCACTCCCTGACATCTAAGTAATACTTGATGCATGAGTGATATTGCCCTAAATGTATTTGTGCATCGTAGTTTTCCACTCTTAGACTTTTGTTTTGGGTTAGAGTCTTAGAGCTAGGATTACAAGTGCATGGAGGAGGACCATTTGAAAGGGTATCTAATTCCCCAGTCAACAGGATCTCTAGCAAGTTAGTACAACCTCACAGCCACTCAGTTAATGGATGACAGTATTTCTGTTTTCAGCTTTTTTAACACCAGGTTTATCAGCTTAAAAAAACTACTCGCTTAATGAATAAAACTGTGATCTCCCTTTCCCTTGCATGTCTCTGACTGCCAGTGAGAATGAGCATTTCCAGCATGTGTGTAATCATGTTTTCCCTTTTACAAATGCTGTATGGACATCTGCTATCGTTTATTAGGGTTCTGAGTTTTTCTTATAGGTTTGCATGCACCTTTCGCATCGGTCTGACATATTTATTGCGAACATTTCCCCCAATTCCCTTTGAATTGTGGCTTTTCGTTACATGCATAGTGATTTGCTTCTTTTGCTAAAATCATTCAGTGTTTTCTTTTTGTCTGTTGCCTCTGAGCTTGGATCGTCCTCCCCCACTGCCCCTCACACCCCGCAGAATCAAAGATTTCCCCTTCCTCTTCTCTTTTCCTGGACTTAGTTCTTAGCTCTTCAATACAAAATGAAAGTTTGGGGACATTGTTTGTATAAATGTGTGCTCTCTGGCCCAGGGCGTACAGCAAGCTAGAAAAGATCTGCTTTGTCATCACCGTTTTCCTTTGAAACAGCAAAACTGCACTAAACTAAATTTAGCTCTAACTCATACTTCAACAATGAGAATTCATATACAATGAGTCAGCCCTAGGACCTGACAGGTGATTTTCCTCGCGGAATATCATGTCTCGCATTGAGCCGGCAAGACTGGCAGACATTTTTGACAAAGAAACTCCACGTTATGATTCTCTGGAAGTTACTCTATATCTTAGATGGGAACAGGACTGTGTTTTGTCTGTGACACAAGGGAGTGAGCGTTGCTGGAGCCAGTGAAACCCAGAAAGAGAACAGGCCGGAAACTCCATCTAAATGAGAGAGCTGTGTGATTGGAAAGCAGGGCTATTTGTGGAAAACAGGGCTGTATTTCTGGCTTTACCCGGGGCCACGTGGCTGGCACGCATGTGTGACAGGTATAAGGTCCTGGCCTGGCCACCGCTCATGGGCGTGTCCCTCCCACCCGCGAGGGGCACGTGTGTTCTGTGACACACAGTGGTCGGGTCTAGTGAATGGGCAGTGGACAAGGGGGTTGGGTCGGCACCAAAGCAGGTTTCACTCTGACTAGAGGGGCGACCCTGGGCAAGTCGCTTGCTTCCCAATCTGTAAAATGGGGAGATGTGCACTTGCCATTGATCGCACAGAGTTATCATGAGGGTCAGAGGGGCTAGTAGCGTTGACCCACATCCCCGGTGCATGGACACAGGGGGGATGTTTCACCGTGTGCAGCGGGGAGAACAATGTTGCCCCCTGGGTATCTCCTGGCACCATGTCTTGGCCCGGAGGGGAGGGCTACGAGTTAGAACTTAAACTTCGATCAGAAAATCTTCCCGCCGGAGAGGGTACGGCACGCCCTCTTATTGCCACAGAGAGGGCGGTGTCGGCTAAGAACTAGCACAGCACACAGCCGGCGGGTGAGGAGGAAGACGAGCCGCAGCCTGAGCAATGGGGAGCTACCCCAGCGCGGGAGGAAGCAGGCCACCTGGATTTTGCTAGGTACTGAGCACATTGTGAGCTACTCTGTTCTGCCGAACTTGAATGAGTAAGAGCGATATTTGCCTCTATCCCGTGCGAAGCACTGTGAAAAGTGCGTGATAGCCACATCCTGGACCCTCGCCGATGGGGAAAATGAAGCCTCAGAGAGCTCCAGGCAGGAGACGCGGGATCTGATCCAGCTTGGCCTGGCTCCTTGGCCCTGAAGCAAGGACTCTGGGTCCAGCCCCAGAAACAGAGAATAAGAAAACTGGGACAGGAAGAGGGTAAATCAAGCCAGATCCACAATGGCTGCTCTGGGCTTAAACAGCTCCCTAAAGAGAAGGTACTGAAAGGTGAGATCAGCATTCCATTGCCTACAAGTCTGTACTAAATCGGGGCCCATTATAGCTGCTACAGC
>JAPYYJ010000945.1:0-14906 GCA_028533885.1 Nasua narica
GCTGGGGATACTCTGAAAGTGTGGAATCATTAGTTGCAGAATGTTGAAGCCAAGGGCGCACCTCACTAGTAATGGAAGAACAGGAAACTAAGCTATGCCCTACATTTTCTTGTGGATTTCTTGGTTTCTATGTCTATCAACATCTTTATCCAGCCTTCTATGTCCCCATTTGTCATTCCTTCCCTAGCTTTGCCATTAAATATATTCATTAAACATATAAACAGGACAGTTAGAGAACACCATACATAGAAGAAAGATAATATTTCTTGTTCAGATGCATCCAAGTTAAGACAGAAATAGGAAATCACTTTTATGTGACAGATTTATAGTGTAATATTCCCTTTTTCTAAAAAATATTTCCGTGCAGAACAAACTTCTTGTCTGTAGATGGAATCCTACTGTTCTATTTTCTATGGAAATAAAATTAATGGCTTATAAAAATCTCAATAAGTGGACAGCAAATGGTGGGGAATGCATGGAAGAATTCTCTTTGGATGAATATGAGTGAACATGATGGGATAGGGCTTGTGGTTTAGATTGGGATGTTTGGGGTGGGCTCAGGCTTGGTCTGTCGCCTGGAACAGCAACGTGCAAACACAGAGTGAAAAAAGGAGACAAGACTAGCATCATCCCAGGAGCCAGACTGAAGCTACAAGAAGCAAATATCACATAAGGCAAGCACGTGAAAGTCCATTCTTATGTCATAATGGACAGCAGCTGGTGAGACGAAACTTCGCAGGATTTAGCCTGAGGGACCCCACCTACAGGAGCCGGCTCCAGGGCCCTGGGCATTTCTGTGCAGGGGACGATGTATGCCAACTTTAAAGGAACAGGGCAAAGCTGAATAGAAGTCAGTTCAGGCTGTATTTTTAAAAATTAAAAGTGAAAAAAAAATTAAGAATGATAATGATATTGAGCTCCTACTCAGAGTAGAATTGTGTTAGATACGGAGATGCCAAAAGGTAAAGCACCTTGACTGAGTTTGCAGGGTGAAATGAAATGGGGAGTCCAATTTGATCATGTACCAAAACAATTGCTACCAATACTCTCTGTAAGGGCTGACTAGGGACATACAAGATACACATCCCATGAACTTGGTAAGGCAAAAAGAGCAGAGTGGAGGGGCCCGTTACAGGGAGGCGATGCCACAGAAATCAAGCTCCAGGTAAACAAACCTTCCTCCATCCATTCCACAGCCTTCTCCCAGGCAGAAAAGGAAAAAGAGAAGGCCCCTTTGATCATATATGGAAGCCCTTCAGAAGTTACCCCAACTGGGAACTGACAAACATTTTTTTGAACCATATTCTCAAATAACCCCAATATAAAAATATGTTATATACAAAGGTTCTTTTTAGTCAAACTTATAATGAAAAAGAGTTATAGCCTGTATAGATAGTGCATTAGGGTATAGTTATAGTAAGTCATCTAAAATAAGATAAAATTTAATGTTGTGATCAAATGCTCATGATTTTGTAATAAAAAAATAGGTTCTAACTTACAGGTATACAATGTTCACTACTATAAAAAATAACAAAATAAAATTCAAACAACAAAAAGCTGCAAATTAAAAATTCCAATGTCAACACAATGAACAACACTGTCCAATGAGACTTTTTGTGATGGAAATTCTGTGCTGTCCAATACAGTAGCCAATGACAGCAGGGGGTTCCTGAGCAGCAGAATGCAGCTAATAGGATTAATTCAAATAAAATTTTATGTTTAAGTTTTGGATTTTATTAACTATAGGCAGTGGCTACAGTACTGGACAGCACAGGTATATTTTCAATAACGGATGATTCCCCCCACCAATTACGTGAAGATAGAACTTGAGAAGATACAACAACTCGTGTGTGAGTGGGAACAAATAAATGATAGAGCCAATGTTATTGATCTACGATGAAAAGTAAATGAAAAATGCATGAGACAGCAGTCATTTAAATGATGCTTAGCAAGTAAGAATCATTTTATAAATAGCAACAGCTAAGCTTCTGAAGTTATGAATATTATTATTCCATGAAGGTAAAACACCATGTCCCCTAAGGCAGAAGCATGCGAGCCCATGACAGCTTTTGGGAAATGGCCTGTCCTTTTATCATTGTAATTTTAGGAATGGATTATCTTAATTTTAAGATAGTCCTAGAGAGGGGGGCATCTGGGTGGCTCCATTCATTAAGCATCCAACTCTTGATTTCAGTTTGAGTTGTGATCTTGAGGTCATGAGATCAAATCCTGCATTGGGCTCCATGCTCAGCACGGAGTCTGCTTGAGATTTTCTCCCTCCCTCTACCTCTGCCCCTCCCCCAGCTTGCACTCACCTTCTCTCTTTCCCTGTACATAAATAAATAAATAAATAAATAAATAAATAAATAAAATCGTTTTTTGAAAAATGCCCTCTGTAGGCTATACAGAGGAATCAGACATATTTAGCCAAATGTATTGAGTAATCCTTCTTAGTTTAGAGATGCAGAGTGTGTGATAGGAGGCCACATGCCTTGTCTCACTAGACATGAGAGCACTGTTTTTGTAAGGTGAGGAGAGGAGACAAAAGTTGAAGGAAGGAGCAACACAGGGAAGTGAGAAGAAATAAAAAATCCCTCCAACTCTTTGCAGGAGCCCTCTTTCCCTCCCCTAAATCCCACCCAAATGCTCCCCTAAGCATGCTTTGTTTCTCCTTCTGGCTTCTCTGAAGTTGGTGTAGCTGTCTCTGAGGTCTGACTATTCCTGATTCTCAGCCCAAATTTGATCTCAGGGAGTACTATAGGCCTATTAAGGAAGGAAAAGGGAGGGGGGAGCAAACGCCTGACCTAACCAAGGAGTGAGACAGTCACATGGCTATGTCTTTTGCAGTCTTCATCTGATGTTTTATTAATGTGCTGGCTGCATTTTAATTAATAGAATCCTTTATTGTACATGTGCCCTGGGGCTGTTTAAGAAAAGGGCATGGTTTTAAAAGTCTACAGAGTAGATAAATAAGCAAATATTGCCTCAGACAACATTTCCCTACATGTACCAGAAATAGGTACTAACTACTGGATTGGGATTTTACAGACACAATCCAAGCAATCGGGATTGCTTCAAGAACAAAAATGATCAAACTGGAACACATTTAAGAGGGAAATATGGAAGCAGTGGGGGAACTCAATTAACCTGCAATGAGTGAAATATACTGACGTTTCAAGAAATTTGAGATTACTTTCTCAGATTGGGTTCTCCCAGAAGCAAACTCCGAGACAAGAATCTGAGGGGAAGTAGTTTACTTGTGAAATTATCTCAAGAATTACCAGTAGTTGAGTGGGAAACTGAGATAAGGAAAGAAAAATGGCCAATGAAATTTGCAAAATTATTCAGTAGCGACCATGGGCAGCTGAAGGAAATTCCCCCTGGGAAATGATGACAGACATCGTGCAACAAACCTCAGAGTTTTCCCACCATAAGGATAAGGACACTGGTGGATGATTCCACTCTTCTCCATGTCCCTGTAGATGAAGGCTGCACCTCCAGACAGTACTAATCCTCTGGCACTTAGAGCTTGCCCTGCATGTAAACCCAGCATGATCTCCAAAGAAAGACAAAGACAGGGGTTGGCAGCAAGTGCCTTTTGTTATGTGAAGGTGGGTGGTTAGATGACTCAGCTAGACACCAGCAGCATCTGCTTCTGTCACAATAGAGCTTCTCTGGGGGAAAAGTAAACACTTCATATTTTTGTCACCAATCACTTCTGATTGTAGAAAGTAAACCCATTCTGGAATTTGAGAAATCTGATTTTGAATCTTCAGTCTACACTCTTCAATAGGTGACCTTAGATCTTCTGTAATAGCCTTGTACATCCTTTCCCTGATTGGTCAACAGGGATAATGTAATACATGTGGCAGTAGATTAATATTGCAAATTACATGAGATGACATATGGAAAACCAGCCAATACCTTACATGAGTACAGCAAATATACAGAAGAGAACATAGCACCTAATAAATAAATGGGAGATATTACACTTATTAACATTAATACTAATTCATTTTCTACATTCACTAAAAGGGACAAGATTCAAAACTGACAAAAATCTGGTGAGTGCAATGCATTGAGTTTCTAAATAAGCTTTCTTTTGATCTCTTCACATGGGATTGTAATAGTGTAGGAATACATAGTCATGGAAAATATCATTCCATTATTTAATAATTACTTTAAAGTTATTAAATAGCCACTAAACTCCTTGGATTTACTCCAGACTTATTTACTGAAAGTACCTACCCACCCTTACTTAGGATTTGAGGAGTGGAATTCTCCAGATTAGAGAAATGTAATAGACCAGCTAAAGAAGAGGTGCCTTCACTGAGACTGTTCAGATCCAGCAAATGTTCAGAGTTTTGCAAAAGGAGAACACTAAGTTTCTTTCTTCAACTTCCCATTTCACTGCAAGATTAATTATTGAATAGAAGGAAATGTACTATTGATCTTGTCAGTAAATGTGTTCAGTTAGAACCAATTTTACAACATGTAGAAATGAATGAGACCCTCCATAAATAACATCTGTCTTGAAAGGTGTGCTTGTCATTACACTCTTTCATTCATAGATTTATCACTCATTAACTCTTCTCATCCACATAATTCAGAATTCTTAGGCAGGCACTGTGCTAGGCTGGGGGACAAGGCAAAACTCATAGTTCCCTCCCTCAAAGAGCACTTTGCTATGAGAACAACAGTCATATAAAAGGAAGATTAAAACAATTATGACAACTACCATGCCTGGTGCTCCCTTGGGGATAAGTGAGATTTCCACCTGGGGGGGTGTAGGTAAAGGTCATAGGGACTGAGAGATACTAAGACCACTGGGCACTGAAAAGTCATCTGCTGCCAGCTGGAACACCTGAACAAGGAAGAGTCCTTTCCAGAGAGCTAAATGCAGTGGGATGAGACATGAAGGAAAAGATGGCATTGTGCTCTGAGAACTGTAAGGGATTTGCTGCCCCCACTAGGCAACAAGCTCCCTGAGGACAGGGACTATTAGCTGTTCTGTCCCATACCATCGCTGCACTAGAATGCACCTGGAGAGAACAGACACTCCCAGAGCAATGTGCAGTTTGTGCAGCCCCAGGAAGGAGGGAGGCACAGGTGGGGAGGCGAACAGGTGCCAAAGGGCTTGGAGTCTAATCTCTATGCAAATGGAGATTCATTAGAATAGTAGGTGATGGAAAAATAGGAAACATTTAGAAGTCTGTCTTGTTTTAATAAGGATGGCGATGAAAGTATACATTGTTCTGGGCAGTATAGACATTTTAACAATGTTTAGTTTTCCAATCAATGAGCATGGAATGAAACCAGAAAAGACCCCTCATTGCAAAGGAAAGTTGAAAAAAAAAAAAAGCTGGGGGAGTCATATTACCTGGTTACATGTTACATTACAAAGCTGTGATCACCAAGATGGTACGGTATTGGCACAAAAACAGACACAGATCAACAGAACAGAATAAAGTCTCTGGAAATGGACCCTCAACTCTATGGTCAACTAATCTTCAACAAAACAGGAAAAAATATCCAATGGAAAAAAGTCTCTTCAATAAATGGTACTGGGAAAATTGGACAGCTACATACAGAAGAATGAGACTTGACCATTCTCTTACACCATACACAAAGATAAACTCAAGATGGATGAAAGACCTCAATGTGAGACAGGAATCCATCAAAATCCTAGAGGAGAACATAGGCAGTAACCTCTTCAACATCAGCCACAGCAACTTCATTGCACATATCCAAAGGCAAGGGAAAAAAAAGCAAAAATGAACTTTCGGGACTTCATCAAGATAAAAAGTTTCTGCACAGCAGAGGAAACAGTCAACAAAACTAAGAGGCAACCCACAGAATGGAAGAAGATGTTTGCAAATGACATTACAGACAAAGGACTGGTATCCAAGAGCTATAAAAAACTGAAACTCAACACCCAAGAAATAAATAATCAAGTCAAAAAATGGGCAGAGAACATGAATAGACATTTATCCAAAGAAGACATACAAATAGCTAACAGACACATGAAAAAATATACATCATCATTAGCCATCAGAGAAATTCAAATCAAAATCATATTGAGATACCACCTTACACCAGTTAGAATGGCAAAAATTAACAAAGCAGGAAACAACAAATGTTGAAGAGGATGTGGAGAAAGGGGAACCCTCTTACACTTTTGGTGGGAATGCAAGTTGGTAGAGCCACTTTGGAAAATAGTATGGAGGTTCCTTAAAAAGTGAAAAATAGAGCTACTCTGTGACCCAGCAATTGCGCTACTGGGTATTTATCCCAAATATACAGATGTACTGAAAAGAAGGGGCACATGCACTCCGATGTCCACAGAAGCAATGTCCACAATAGCGAAACTGGAAGAAGTAGAGATGTCCTTCAACAGATGAATGGATAAAGATGTGGTTCATATACAACAGAATATTACTCAGCCATCAGAAAGGAGAAATACCCATCATTTGCATGGGCATGTATGGAACTGGAGGGGATTATGCTGAGTGAAATAAGTCAAGCAGAGAAAGACAATTATCAATGATTTCACTCGTGTGTGGAACATAATGAATAGCACAGAGGATATTAGGGGAAGAAAGAGAAAACTGAAGGGTGGGAATCGGGGGAGGGGGTGGGCAGACCATAAGAGACTATGGACCCTGGGAAACAAACTGAAGGTTTAAGAGGGGAAGGGGCTGGGGGGATGAGTAAGCCCGGTGATGTGTATTAAGTAGGGCACGTATTGCATGGAGCACTGAGTGTTATATGCAAACAATGAATCATGGAACACTACCTCAAAAACTAATGATGTACTGTATGGTGACTAACACAACATCATAATAATAAAAAGAAGTTTGTCCTGCTTTAAACAAATAACAGAAAATCCTCAAAAATAGTTATTATTGGGTAGTAACTATGAAAGAATTTACATTCCAAAAAGAGGAAAGCCATTTCTAGCTCTACAAAAGGAAGAAAATCCCAAGTTTGTCTAGAGGTGGGGACTCGTTTTCTTATGGAAATGGATCTGAGTCCTTCACTAGATTGGAGTGGTGGAAAGCTGGTGCCAAAATAGAGGCAGAGAAGCTTCAGGCTCTGGTTCTCTGCAAAGCAGGCTCACATCAGCTGTGTCATAAAGAGACACGGAGTCTGTACAAGCACACTGTGGTCATGGGGCCAAGCACCAAGCCTGTAGCTCTAATTCGGCCATATAATTGCCTGCTGAAGAGTGCCTTCTGGATTCATTCCACTCCTTCACAGACAGCCAATTTTGAGACTCCATAATCCACTATCCTTCTTCTTCTCAGCCCAGCCCTCCTAAGCAAACACCAGGGGCCACACAGCCAACCAGGAGTGAGATGCAGGACCCTAATACCCAGGCCCAGGCTCTTCTCCACTTCCATGTAATTTACACTTCACCCCAAAACTTATGAAGGTTATTTTAAAGAATAGTGATGTCTTTTTTGGAGGATGGTGGAATTTTGTGGGTTTTTTTTTTTTTTTTAATCCTAAGAGTCATGGGGAGTTCAAAAGGAAGGATGAGGAAATGAAACTTAAGTGGGTCATTGCCTGGAGTCAGTCAACTTCTCCAGAATGTAGATCTGGTATTTTGTGGAATTAAAAGAGAAAGTCAGTATGCCTATGGCCTTCAGTTACCAGGGTGCTGGGGTGGGAAAGGAAGAATCATTGAAAGTGGCAAGAAAGAAAGAAAGAAAGAAAGAGAAGGAAGAAGAGAGAGAGAAAAATAAAGAAATAAGAAAGAAAGAAAGAAAGAAAGAAAGAAAGAAAGAAAGAAGAGAAAGGAAGGAAGGGAGGGAGGAAGGGAGGGAGGGAAGGAGGGAGGGAGGAAGGAAGGAAGGAAGGAAGGAAGGAAGGAAGGAGAAATAAGTAAGGTGAGAATTTCCCAGGTTCTGATTACTTCACCTCCAAAAGATAACTATCAAGTCCAGCCCTGCTGTCCCTTATTTTGACTATGCATGGATATTTCATGGTAGAAATAAGAAGCCAAATGCACAAAAATGGTTCTGGAGGTTCAAAGAGAATATATTTTCATAAAAACCATGACACAGCTGAAGCCCCTCACGAGGTGGATGGGATGACAGAAGAACTGGGTTTCTGGAGAAGGATCTCACATGTCTGCCAGCTTAGATATTTAGAGTCGTAAGTACATTTTGCATTAGTTTGGTGCATTTTGCAAAACACTTTTCACATCTATAGTTGATAATTTTGAATGTGGGATCGAACTGCATGGGTCCACTTATAGGTGATTTTTTTTATATAAATACAGATTTTTTTATATAAATACAGTATATATATACTGAAAATATATTTTCTCTTCCTTATGATTTTCTTAATAGCATTTTCTTTTTCTTATTTTATTGTAAGAACACAGCATATAATATAGATGTACATTTATTAATGCAAATCTATGTTAATCAGTAATTTAAGTTTCTGTTCAACAGTAGGCTCTTAGTACTTAAGTCTTTGAGGAGTCAAAGTTTATATGTGGATTTTCAACTGCATGGGGAGTAGGTACCCCTAATCCCCTGCATTATTCAAGGGTGAACTGTCCAGTCTTGTTCGATCTTCAGAGGAGCTTGTGAAGGCAGTATTATGATCACTATTTCACAGATAGAAAATGGGGGTCCCCATAGCACTTTGTAAATATGGAATGGAAAATCCATTTTTCGTCACTTACTACTCACCAACCTAAGCACTAAGGATCCTTAACATAAGGTCTCCAGTTTAATCTCCCAATAACATCGAGGGACAGCTATTTTATCCTCATTTACAGATGATAGAAACAGACTTAAGTTAGAAAAATTGACATCTCCACTCTGTCTTTCAATGAAGTATTTGCACATCACTATTACTGGGCTTGTAATATTCTACTGCTGGGTTTCTATGACATTTCCTCTGTAATGCTCAAAGTACTTCAAAACCAATTTCTCTTTATCTTTATTTAACCAACACCTAAACACATTAGTTTCCCACCTGGTTGCATAATATAATAAACACTTAAAATGCAATTATTACAATCAGTGAGCTATTTAAGTAAACATTTCTTGAGGTGAGGCACTATGTTTTTTTCAAGTTTCCAGAATGATTCTGATGTACATCCAGGATTAGAAACTCGAACCTTGGGCATAGAAAGTGTTCAGCAGCATCAACTTAGTCTTAGCCTCGGTTTTAGTCTATCTACAAAATTGGTAAAATGATACTTTTGTGATAGAAAAATTGGAAGGATTAAATGCAATGACAGAAATAAAATTACTTAGTATATCGTTTAGCACACAGCAAATAATGGAAAAGTAGTAGTATTATGATCATTCACAGTGTTCTTGTCATCACTATAAGTGGTAATTATTTGAGGATGAATAGATAAATTATTTGCTAAGATGGTATATCTGTGACAGATTTGGGGTAATATCAAAATTCTATCACTTTAGGGGCACCTGGGTGGGTCGGTCGTCAAGCATCTGCCTTCGGCTCAGGTCATGATCCCAGAGTCCTGAGATCAGCCCCGCACTGGGCTCCCTACTCAGCAGGAAGCCTTCTTCTCCCTCTCCCACTCCCGCTATTTGCATTCCCTTTCTCGCTGTCTCTCTCGCTCTGTCAAATAAATAAATAAAATCTTTAAAAAAAATCTATCAATTTATTTGAGTATTAATTCCATTACAAATGTACCAATGAATATGTGATTCTCAAATCTTCTCCACCCTGGGTTCCTTTACTTGTTCTCAGATTGATTAAGGAATTCAATGCAAATGGCAGACAAGACTGGCTCTAGGACAAAGACATCCCCGGCACCAGGTCTCTGTAGAGAGACAGCCCCATCAGCCCAACTCTCACTCTGCACCCCTTCAGAATTAAGAAGGCGATGCCATTATGGTGTGCCAATACATGTAGCCCAAATTCCCAGGTGAATCTGAACATGTAAAAGGCTACTCTGTAGACTGAATCTGAGGGGAAAAGGCGTAACAGACAAATAACCTGGCTTACTGCAGATAAATTCCAGTCTTCAATAGGGTCAGAAATGAAAGGTCAATTTCTGACCTTCAATGAGGTGAAAATGAATGTAGAGAGATAGGCGTGGCTTCCCTGTCTGAGAACGTTTGGAACTGTCAGCTATCGGGCACTGATCTTTGAACTTCAATTCTTTCCCTAAGCTGTAAATTGGGAGTAATAATATAATTCCTCCTGGCCTTGTGAAAATCTAGTAGGAAAGCATTATCTTTGTGCAAATACAGGGCTCCTCACTAAAGTTCTTAGACCCTGTTTTGTGTAGGATCTATTTTTAAACATCACAAAATGTGCATAGTGAAACTAAGGAAGTTCTTTAGAGACCAACTAGGCTAATGTGGTAATTTCAACACGAGGAAACCAAGGCTGAACAATTTTAATAACCGTGATCAAGGTCTTACAGTGCATTCTACCTCCCAGTCTTTGTGCTAATTTATGAGTCACATTGCCTTTCCTACAAATGTGACATGGTCTGAGGGATTTCCTTCAAATCCTCTCACTTTCATTTTTGACTGACGTCAATAGAAAAACAAGGCACATTTTCCATGAGTGACTCTTTGCATAAAGTCATGCTTAATGTGATTCCATTTAAGTGGCCACTAGGTTTGATCATACTCTTTTAGCAAAAAAGAACATTTCAGGCACCTAGATAATTATAAACCAGTCACAGTTCCACAAAGCCATGATTAACTTATTCAAATATATAACAAGTGATTATATTCTAAGAGCAATTCAGCTAATTACATTGCATTAAAAAATTAGAAATAAATTAATTCTAAAAGCAAAGTATATACTCAAGTTTTCTATGTAACAGATTGGGCATAAATATTTAATGCATATGAAATGTTTGATGGGGAGTGTTTGGCAAACATTCACTTGGGAAGGAAATCAACAAATTATGTGATAATTGCTTTTGTGAAGCTTGGTTCAAGAAGTAGAGGAAACTAGAAATGAAGCTTGAGAGTTTTAGGATAGAGAATATTCTCAGACACACATGTCTTAAAAATTCCATTCACTTCTCAAAAATTTTAATATGTGTTTCTATATATTTTTGTTCACATAATGTCTTTTCTACTTTATATTGAAAAATAAAAAAGGGTATTAGGTGAAACACTGTAATCTGGGAAAAATAATGTGGGTTCCAGCATACTGTTCTCACATTTCCTGAGTGTGACTTTGAATAAGTACTTTAGTTGTCTGAATATCAATTTCCTTTGTTGTAAATTTAATTGATTCATGATAGGCTTATTTATTTTGAAGTAATATTTTATTTTAGATTTTATTTTTATTTATTTGACAGAAAAAGACACAGTAAGAGAGGGAGCACAAGTAGGGGGAGTGGGAGAGGGAGAAGCAGGCCTCCCGCTGAGCAGGAAGCCTGATGAAGGACTCGATCAAGGACCCCAGGATCATCACCTGAACTGAAGGCAGATGTTTAATTACTGAGAACCCGGGTGCCCCTAAAGCAATATTTTAAAGCAACTACTATAAAGGCAAACCTTGTGATCAGCGCCGGAATATACAACATGACATGTATTTCCTGCTTATATATATGTTCCTATTCAAGTAAGGAAGCTATAACTTTAAGAAGAACGTTTGTAAGTTATAAATGTATTAAAGTTGGAATGAGTGCAATAAGTGAGAAGTGTGACATGCTGTAAAAGCATGTGTCAAGAAACCTCATTCCATCTGGAGAGGTCAGGGATGATGTACAGAAGTTGAATCCTGAAGGAAAGAAAAATAGTTAATACACATAAATTAGAAGAAGATGCAGGGTTAGGGGATGTGGTTTTGTAGGCAGGAAAAAAAAGAGTATTTATCTTCTTTTCTCTCAATGAGCTTTTATGATGCTAAAATTAAACTAGATAGTCACAACAGTCAGAAAACTCTGACTCATTATACCCATTGGTGCCAGAGTGCTCTCTACATAGATGAGGCCTTTCTTCCATCTGGGTACGACTGGCAGACTAAAGCCTATGAAGGACAACCACGTGCAGAAGAATGAAACTCGGCCACTTTCTTATACATACACAAAAATAAATCCAAAATGGATGAAAAACCTAAATGGAGGGAAGAGGCCTTCAAAATCCCAGAGGAGAACACAGGCAATGACCTTTATGAAATCAGCCTTAGTAACTTACTAGAACATCCCCTGAGACAAGAGGAACAAGAGCAAAAATGAATATTGAGACTTCACCAAGGTAAAAAGCTTCTGCACAGTGAGGAAAACAATCAACAAAACTAAAGAACAGCCTACAGAATGGGAGAAGATATTTGCAAATGAAATATCATATAAAGGGTGGGTATCTGGAATCTATAAAGAACTTATCAAACTCAACACCTAAAAAAAAAATCCAGTTAGAAAATGGGCAGAAGACATGGATACACATTTTTCCAAAGAAGACATCCAGATGTCCGACAGACACATGAAAAGATGTTCAACATCACTCTCATCAGGGAAATGCAAATCAGAACTACAATTAGACACTATCTGTCAGAATGGCTAAAATGAACAACACAGGAAATAATAGATCTTGGTGAGGATGCAGAAAAAGGGCAAACCCTCTTTTACTGTCGGTGGGAATGCAAACTGGTGTAGCCACTCTGAAAACAGCATGGGGGTTACTTAAAAAGTCAAAAATAGAACTACCCTACAGTATAGCAATTACACTACTAGGTATTTACCCAAAGGATACAAAAATACTGATTTTTTTTTTAAGTAGGTTCCACACCCAGCATGGAGCCCAATGCTCATGATGCTAAAATCAAGACCCAAGTTGCAATCAAGAGTCAGATGCTTAGGGGCACCTGGGTGGTTCAGTTGCTTAGGCAACTGCTTTTGGTTCAAGTCATGATCCTGGAGTCCCATGATCAAGTCCCACGTTGGGCTCCCTGCTTGGCAGGAAGCCTGCTTCTCCCTCTGACCTCTCCCCTCTCTCTCCCTCTCTTATTCTCCCTCTCTCAAATAAATAAATAAAATCTTAAAAAAAAAAGAGTCATATGCTTAACTGACTGAGCCACCCAGGTGCCCCCAAAAATACTTACTTGAAGGGTTACATGCACCCTGATGCTTGTAGCAGCATAATTAACAACAGCCAAACTATGAATAGAGCCCAAATGTGTATTGACAGATGAATGGATAAAGAAGAAATGATATAGATAGATGATAGATAGATGATAGATAGATATAGACAGATGATAGATAGATAGATGATAGATAGATAGAAGTGATATATATAATAGAATATTACTCGGCCATAAAAAAGGAATGAAATCTTGCCATTTTCCATTTGCAACAACATAGATGGAGCTAGAGAGTATTGTGCTAAGCAAAATAAGTCAGTCAGGGAAAAATAAATACCATATGATTTCATTCCTATGTAGAATTTAAGAAACGAACAGATGAAGATGGGGTGGGGGAAAAAGGACAAACCCTAAAACATACTCTTAACCATAGAGGACAAACTGAGGGTTGCTGGAGGGGGTGGTGGGTGGATGGATCAGCTAGATGGGTGATGAGTATTAAGGAGGGCACTTGCTGTGATGAACATTGTATGTGAGTGATGAATCACAAAATCTACACCTGACACTAATGTTACACTGTATGGTAAATAACTGGAATCTAAACAAAAACCTGAAAAAGAAACAAACGAACAAATGACCTATGAAGGTGTATTTGGCCCACCTCTGTTACTTGGTTTAGCATGGCTGGTGGAACAGGTCATGACGCATCCAGCACAACCAGGACTCTGAGATCTCTAAGAACTGACCCCTCAGCTTTTGTTGACTTATTTAATCTTTCCCAATTCTACCTCCAGAATTTTGAGAGCAATTTCACTTAAAACATTGCCTTACATAGCCTCAATTATTGCTTACTGTTTGAGAAGCTAGACAGAAGGGGTGAAAGGAAACCTAGCAATGAGCTGTCATCATCTTTGCATTTTTTCAAGGGATCTCCTCCACACCCTATATGTAAGGGGGTTCAAGTCCAGGTGGTATAGATAGAGTGATCACCTGTTCTCAGCTAGCCTTTTTACTGCCATAATGCTACTTACTTTGTTGATTATTTTTTCTTATCTCCCACCATCCTACTCTTATACCAACCAGTTCAAACTATGAGCTTTATTCCAACGCTCAACGATAGGAAGGTAAGTTCAACTCTTTATGACTGGTATTATTGACAGAACTGACTCTCTGAAGATTCTTTCAGCTGAGGGATCGGGCTTCCTCTAAACTCCCCACCTTTGGGACCCTAGGACCACTCAAAGCCATTGGTTTTATACTTAGAAGATGAGAGAAGAATTGGAGAATGGTACTACTTCATATTTGATTCTTAACTGCCCTTCATATGTTTCTGCTTCGCTCATTTCTGTGGCTGGAAATAGCACCTCTTTCTTCTAAATTACCATAGCACTGTATCTATATGTCTCTGAAGTCACTTCTCCCAAGTAAAATAAATTGGTAGGTATATGGTTAAAGACCAATACTAGATTATCAGCTCCTTGAGAACAGGATTCATTTCTGGTCATCTTTAAATGCACTATGACACAAAGTACCTAGTTACTACCAAGAACAAGAGCAGGAAGGAAAATATGAGGTAGAGACAGGGAGAATAATAAGGAAATCAAAGAGTAATAAATGACACCTTTATTTATTTTTAAAGATTTATTTATTTATCTGAGAGTGGAAGGAGTAGCAGAGGGAGAGAGAGAGAATCTACAAGCCGATTCTCCATAAGCACAGAACCCGACATGGGGCATGATCTCAGAATCCATGAGATCATGACCTGAACCAAAACCAAGAGTCAGACCCTTAACTGACCAGGCACCCCCAAAAATAATAGCTTTAAAGAAAAGAAGAAAAATGGCGATATTAAGAAGTAA
>JAPYYJ010000946.1:0-14902 GCA_028533885.1 Nasua narica
GAAGGGCATGTATTGCATGGAGCACTGGGTGTGGTGCATGAACAATCAATCTTGTAACAGTGAAAAATTAAAATAAACATACTTGGGGAGAAAAAAAAAAAAAGACCTCAATGTGAGACCAAAATCCACCAAAATCCTTGAAAAGAACACAGGCAGGCAATCTCTTCAAACTCAGCCGCACCAACTTCTTCCTAGAAACATCACCAAAGGCAAGGGAAGCAAGGGCAAAAATGAAGCATTGGGATTTCATCAAGATCAAAAACTTTTGCACAGCAAAAGCAGCACTCAACAAAACCAAAGACAACTGACAGAATGGGAGAAGATATCTGTAAATGACATATCAGATAAAGGTCTAGTATCCAAGATCTATAAAGAATTTCTCAAACTCAACACCCAAAGAACAAATAATCCAATCAAGAAATGGGTAGAAAATATGAAGACATTCCTGCAAAGACATCCAAATGGCCAACAGACACATGAAAAAGTGTTCAACATCACTTGGCATCAGGGAAATACAAAACTACAGTGAGATACCCCCTCACACCAGTCAGAATGGCTAAAATTAACAAGTCAGGAAACGACAGGTATTGGCGAGGATGCAGAGAAAGGGGAACCCTCCTACACTGTTGGTGGGAATGCAAGCTGGTGCAGCTGCTCTGGAAAAACCCTATGGAGGTTCCTCAAAAAGGTGAAACTATAGCTACCCTACAACCCAGCAATCGCACCACTGGGTATTTACCCTCAAGATACAAATGTAGTGATCCGAAGGGTCACATGCACCCGAATGTTTATAGCAGCAATGTCCACAATAGTCAAACTGTGAAAAGAACCTAGATGTCCATCAGCAGAGGAATGAATAACGAAGATGTGGTGTGTATGTACACACACACACACACACACACAATGGAATACTATTTAGCCATCAAAAAACAAAATCCTGCCATTTGCAACGACGTGGATGGAACTAGAGGGTATTATGCTAAGTGAAATAAGTCATAGAAATACAACTATCATATGAGCTCTCTGACATGAGGAATTTGAGAGGCAGGGCAGAGAGTCGTGGAGGGTAGGGAGGGAAAAAAATGAAACAAGACGGGACCGGGGAGGGAGACAAACCATAAGAGACTCTCAATCTCGCGAAACAAACTAAGGGTTGCTGGGAGGTAGTGGGGAGGGATAGGGTGGATGGCTTATGGATATCAGGGAAGGTATGTGCTATGGGGAGTGCTGTGAATTGTGAAAGCCTGATGATGCACAGACCTGTATCCCTGGGGCAGATAACACAGTACATGTTAATAAGGAAGAAAGGAAGGAAGAGAAAGGAAGGGAGAAAGAAAAGAAGGAAGAAAGAAAAAAAAAAAGAAAAAGAAAAATGCCTAATGCTGTGGGGGGGAAAAAAAAAGGAATTAGGCTGTGTGGTCCCTGCTAACAGGCAACTCTGGAGCCCGTAAAAATACTCGAGGTTTCTCAACAGAAAGCAAATGGTAGATCACAATTTTGAGGATGACGATAAATCTAGAAGATGGTCGGCAATGGGGGGCCTGCTGCTGTTGCCCCTCCCTTGAGAGGATCAACAAGCCCAATTCAGTGGGTGGAACGGGAGCCCATGTGGGGACCCACCTCTGAAGTCAACTCGAATCAGACTCGAATCAGGACCGAGGCCAGCCCGGGGCAGGAGCTGATCCAGACACCTTTGGCCGCGGCCAGCACTCACCCTGGTGAGCACTGATGGACCCATTTGGGTGGCGTTGGACGAGGGTGTGGCCACATGGGCATCTGGGCCATGTAAGATCTTGTGTGTCACAAGAAGTGCCACCTAAGGCCACCGTCCTAAGCACTGTTCTGGGTCCAGGGCAGCTGGCCCAATGTCAATACCTGGCCTGCCCTGGTCTCTAAAGAACTTCTAGAACATTAACCCCTTCTTCCCAATTCTTCTCTCCCCACCCACTCACCATCCAGACCCACTCTCCACATAGCAACCAGAATATTCTCTCCGCTGTGAGGAAGGTCAGTCACACTCACGATGGAAACCGTCCAGTGGCTTTGCAGACTCATCCTTCGACCCTCACCCCACCGCTCCCAGTCAAAGTCATCCGGTCACAAAATGGCAGGCCAGACGTCTAGAGCAGGCGAGCCCATCAGTGCTCACCAGGGGGCCGGCCACGGCCAAGGGCGTCCGGAGCAGCTCCCACTCCAGGCTGGCCTCAGTCCTCCCCGCGTCGCCTGTGGAAACTTCCCTACCCCGGGCGCAGAGCTGAGGCTGCTCCCAGCACGGGGGTGTCCCCCACGGACGTGTCTTCCGTCACCTCTCTCAGGACAAGTCCCAGCCCATACAATCACCCGGCTCCCTGGCCGCTCCACGGGCAGCAACCAGCAGCACCGTCACCCTCGGGAAGCAGGGTCTCTCGGGCTCCACTCCATGGAAGTCCGGCCCCTTCCTGGCCTCCTGGAAGCTTCCCGCCCCACCGTCCACTCGCCTCCAGAACCTTCCTTCCCCCAACTCTCTCCCCCGGCTCTTATCCCCACGTCCCTGCACCTTTCCTGCCCGCACTTCTGCAGTCTGTCCTCCAGCATCCCCTTCTTGGCGAAGCCTTCCTGACCACCAGCCCTGAAGTTGCTGCCGCAAAGCTGGAGGATCCAAGATGGTGACAGAAGACCGGAAACTTCTCTCCTTCAGGAGTCACCCCGAATCTACATCTGCACAAGGCAGTTCCTCCTCAACAAGAACTGAGGGCTGATGGGACAGCTTCCGCACGCCCAAGGACAAGGGGACCACAGAGAGGACAAGGTGGGGGGGGACACAGCCCATCCACTGTCGCCAACACAGCGAGGAGGGACCCACAGCAGGTCTGTCTGCCCTGGGACATCACCAAAAAAAAAAAAAAGCTGCAGTTGAAAAGGGCAACCGGAATATAAAGGAACCAGCCCTAGAGCATCTGCTGAACGGCCTGGGGGCTGCTGGAACTCTCTCCAGGGTCAAGGTGCTGGCGAGTACAGCAGCTGGCATCGCCCCTCCACACTGACAACAGAGAGGGAACGAGTCCCGGTGCCCCAGCCAGCCCACCGTGTCAGCAAGCCCCAGGCCCTGAGCTGTATCAGCCCCAGATGCCCTGGGGCATAGGAAAAAGATGCAGTTAAAAAAAATTAGAATACAAAGGCTCCAGCTCTAGAAGTCTGCCAGATGGCAGGGCAGCTCCTGGAGCCCTCTGTGGCTCAGAGGCACTGGCCAGCACCACTGTGTACATTACCCCTTCATCTTGACAGCAGGAGCTGGAGCAGGGTCTGGGCACCACAGCTGACCTACCAGCTCAGGCAGACCCAGACCTCGAGGCAAGCCAGCCCGACCACCCCACCAAGCCAGCCCCAGAGTGATCCACAGTGGGACGTCCCTGGTCAGTACTAACTACAGCTCCCACCATGTCGCCCGAGTGACACAGGCACAAAGCCACCCGGAACACCCAGGCCCATTCGAGCTCAGCTCCAGAGGACCCAGAGCATTCCGGAATGCCCCAAGCAGGCACGCACTTCGGTGTCAGCAATCTGGCCGGGATTGTACCAGGATCGCCTCACCGACACCTACCTTGCCTACCTCACCCTGCCAGGGCACCCCCTCCATGCAGCATGCTGTGACACCCCAGCCGGCACCCGCATCAACTCCAGCTGCCCCACAAGGGTGTCCCCTGCACAGAGTACCCCAGCACACCCAGGGCATCCTCAGCACAGAGGGCGCCAGGACCTCTCTGGCCTGCACCTGCTTCAGCTTCATATGCCCTGAAAGGGTGCCTCCGGGAGATGGCCGTGGGGCTGCCCCGGTCACACCCACTCGGGCTTCGCAGTTCCTGCCAGGATACCCTGCACCGAGAGCCATGGGACTGCCCCAAACATGCTCCAGCTGGCTTCTGTCCAAGCAGGAACTCTGTGTGGAGACCTGGAGAACCCCCAGCCCACCACGAGGTCTCTCCGGCCATCAGACCGTGCAGTCCCTAGCACAGAGTGCCCCCTGCCCCCCATCCCGTGCCAGCCACAGCTCCAGCCAGCCAGTCAAAATCACCACCTACAAAATCTACAAATGGGACACCCATACACACATCATTCCTGCAAGCTTAGCAGTAGTAGCTGTTCCACATATTTCACAGGAACAAACACAGAAAGTCAAGCAAAGTAAGGATAACAAGGACTATGCTTCAAATAAAACACACACACACACACACACAAACAAAACAAATAAAACACAATAAAAACCTCAGAAAGGAGTAAATGAAACAAGAAGAGCAACCTGGCCAATGAAGAGTTCAGAGACCTGGGCAGAAAGATGCTCACCCGGCCGGAGACAAGAGTGGGCAAACCCCATGACAGCTTCAATAAAGAGATCACAAATAGAAACAGGAAACAATCAGAGTCGAAGATTAACTGAAATGAAAACTACATGAGAGGACTCAACGAACAGATTAGAGACTGTGGAAGAAAGAATCCGTGATCTGGAAGACAGGGTAATGGAAAGCACTCAGGCTATACACCAAAAAGAAAACCAGTAATTTAAAAAATGAGAATAAATGAATGTAGCATGTGCATGATATCAAGAAGATATGCATGTTTCAGGGGTCCGAGAATGAAGAGAAAAAGACAAAGAAGTCGATAGAAAATCTATTTGGAGAAATAAGAGCTGAAGGCTTCCATAATGTGGAAGGAAACCGACAACCAGGTTCAGGAAGCACCAAGGGATTCAAACAACACAAATGAGAAGAGGTTTAGGCCACAATGTATAATAATTAAAATGTCAAAGATTAAAGATGGAGAGAGGATTTTAAAAGCCGCAGTAGGGGGAGCAAGATGGCAGGAGTAGGAAGCTAAGATAGTATCAGATCCCAGAAGTTCAGCTAGATAGTTATCAAACCACTCTAAACACCTACAAACTCAACAGAATAGAAGAGAAGAACGACAGCAATTCTAGGGGGAAAAAATGGACCACTCTCCTGAAGTATCTTATCAATACCTTTTTAAAAATCTTTTCTAATTTTCACTATTACATTCATATCTTATCCCATCATTGTATATAACCTTATGTATATATGTATTTTCTATACATATAGGGGTTTTTATTTTTCTTTAAAATATTGGAATACAATTTCTTCTAATAGAACAAAATATACCCTAAATCTACCACACGGCTTGGTTCTAGTCTCCAGCCTGATCACATTCTTTCCTCTTTTATTTTTTTTTTCCTCTTTTTTCAACCAATCTCTTATCAATCCTTTTAGAATCCTTTTAAATTTTCATCTTCACACTGTTACTTCATCACTTCATAGTGTTTACCCTTATTTTTTATAAGTTTTTCTTTCTTTAAAATTTTAAGAGGTAGTTTCTTCTAACATACCAAAAGCACCCAAAGTCAGGTGTGGGGCTCTGTTGTAATCACAAGTCTTTTGTCTTTTTCTCTTTTTTATTTTAGTTTTCTTTCTTGTCCCCCTCCCCTTTTTTCTTCAACCCCTGGTTTGGGCTCTCCTCTGATTTTTCTGGGGTGTTGCTACCCTTTTAATATTTGGCTCTCTCATTCATCTATTCTTATCTTGATAAAATGACAAGGCAGGAAAAATTCATTTCAGAAAACAAAAAAAGAACAAGAGGCAGTACCATTGGCTAGGGACCTAATCAATATGGACATTAGTAATATGTCAGAAATAGAGTTCAAAATGACAATTATCAAGGTTCTAGCTGGGCTTTAAAAAAGCATGGAAGATATTAAAAAAATCCCTTTCTGGAGAAATAAAAGAACTAAAATCTAACCAAGTTGAAATCATAAAAAGCTATTAATGAGGTACAATAAAAAATGGAGGCTCTTACTGCTAGGATAAATTAGAGAGAAGAGAGAATTAGAGATACAGAAGACCAAATGACAGAATAAAGAAGCTGAGGAAAAAGAGAGACAAACAACTACTGGACCATGAGGGAAGAATTCGAGAGATAACTGATACCATAAGATGAAACGGTATTAGAATACTTGGGATCCCAGAAGAAGAAAGAGAGAGAGGGGCAGATGGTTTATTGGAGCAAATTACTGTAGAAAATTTCCTAATGTGGCGAAGGAAACAAGCATCAAAATCTAGAAGGCACAGAGAACCCCCCTCAAAATCAATAAAAATAGGTCTACAACCCGTCATCTAATGGCAAAAATTACAAGTCTTAGTGACAAAGAAAAAATCCTGGAAGAACCTCAGGACAAGAAGTCTAACATACAAAGGCAGAAATATTAGCTTGGCAGCAGACCTATCCACAGAGATCTGGCAGGCCAAAAAGGACTGGCATAATAAATTCAGAGCACAAAATGAGAAAAATATGCAGCCAAGAATACCATATCCCGGGGTGCCTGGGTGGCTCAGTGGGTTAAAGCCTCTGCCTTCAGCTCTGGTCATGATCTCAGGGTCCTGGGATTGAGCCCCACATTAGGCTCTCTGCTCGGTGGGGAGCCTGCTGCCCCCTCTCTCTCTGCCTGCCTCTCTGCCTACTTGTGATCTCTTTCTCTGTGAAATAAATAAATCTTTAAAAAAATAATACTATATCCAGCTATGCTCATTGAAAAGAGATGGAGAGATAAAAAGCTTCCAGGACAAACAAAAACTAAAAGAATTTGCAAACACCAAACCAATCCTACAGAAAATATTGAAAGGGGTCCTCTAAGCAAAGAGAGAGCCTAACAGACCGGAAAGGTACAGAGACAATATATAGTAACAGCCACCTTACAGGCAATAAAATGTCACTAAATTCATATCTGTCAATAGTTAGCCTGAATGTAAATGGGCTAAATGCCCCAATCAAAAGACACAGAGTATCAGAATGGATAAAAAAACAAGATCCACTGATATGCTGTCTACAAGAAACTCATCTTAGACCCAAAGACACATCCAGATTTAAAGTGAGGGGGTTGAAAACTACTTACCATGCTAATGGACATCAAAAGAAAGCAGGGGTGGCAATCCTTCTATCAGATAAATTAGATTTTAAGCCAAAGACTATAATAAGAGATGAGGAAGGACACTATATCATACTTGAAGTGACCGTCCAACAAGAAAATCTAAGAATTGTAAATATCTATGCCCCTAACATGGGAGCAGCCAATTGTATAAACCAATTAATAACAAAATCAAAGAAACACATCAATGATAATACAATAATAGTCAGGGACTTTAATATCCCCCTCACTGAAATGGACAGATCATCTAACCCAAAGATCCACAAGGAAGTAACAGCTCCAAATGACACACTGGACCAGATGGACATCACAGATATATTCAGAACATTCCATCCCAAAGCAACAGAATACATATTCTTCTCTAGTGCACACGGAACATTCTCCAGAATGGATCACATCCTGAGTCACAAATCAGGTCTTAACCAGTACTAAAGACTGGTATCATTCCCTGCATATTTTCAGACCACAGTGCTTTAAAACTAGAATACAATCACAAGAGGAGGGTTGGAAAGAACTCAAATACATGTAAACTAAAGAGCATCCTACTAAAGAATGAATGAATTAACCAGGAAATGAAAGAAGAACTAAAAAAAATTCATGGAAATAAATAAAAATGAAAATACAACTGTTCAAAATCTTTGGGACACAGCAAAGGCGGTCCTCAGAGCAAAGTATATAGCAATACAAGCCTTTCTCAAGAAACAAGATCTCAGTACACAACCTAACCCGACACCTCAAAGAGCTGGAGAAAGAACAGCAAAGAAAGCCTAAACCCAGCAGAAGAGAAATAATAAAGATCAGAGCAGAAATCAATGAAATAGAAACCAAAAGAACAGTGGAACCAATCAACAAAACTAGGGTCTCTGAAAGAATTAATAGGATTAATAAACCCCTGGCCAGAGTTATCAAAAAGAAAAGATAAAGTACCCAAATTAATAAAATCATGAGGGGCACCTGGGTGGCTCAGTGGGTTAAAGCCTCTGCCTTTGACTCAGGTCATGGTCTCAGGGTCCTGGAATCGAGCCCCACATTGGGCTCTCTGCTCATTGGGAACCCCACTTCTCCTTCTCTCTCTGCCTACTTGTGATCTCTCTCTCTCTCTCTAATAAATAAAATATTCTAAAAAATAAAATAAAATCATGAATGAAAGAGGAGAAATCACAACCAACACCAAAAAAATACAATTTTAAGAACATATTATGAGCACGTATACACCAGCAAATTAGACAATCTGGAAGAAATGGATACATTCCTAGAGACACACAAACTACCAAAACTGAACCAGGAAGAAATAGAAAACCTGAACTGAAGACCCATAACCAGTAAGGAGATTGAAACAGTCATCAAAAAATCTCCCAACCAACAAGAGCCCTGGGCCAGATGGCTTCCCAGGGGAATTCTACCAAACATTTAAAGAATTAGTACCTATTCTCCTGTAATTGTTCCAAAAAAATAAAAATGGAAGGAAAACTTCCAAACTCATTTTATGAGGTCAGCATTACCTTGATCCCAAAACCAAAGACCCCATCAAAAAGGAGACTTACAGATCAATATCCTTGATGAACACAGATGTAAAAATTCTCACCAAAATACTAGCCAACAGCATCCAACAGTGCATTAAAAGGATTATTCACCACGTCCAAGTGGGATTTATTCCTGGGCTGCCAGGTTGGTTCAACATCCACAAATCAATCAATGTGGTACAATACATTAATAAAAGAAAGAACAAGAACCATATGATACTTTCAGGTTGCCTGGGTGGCCCAGTGGGTTAAAGCCTCTGCCTTTGGCTTGGGTCACAATCTCAGAGTCCTGGGATCAGGCCCTGCATCAGGCTCCCTGCTCAGCGGGGAATCTGCTTCCCCCTTGCTCTCTGCCTGCCTCTCTGCCTACTTGTGATCTCTCTCTGTCAAATAAATAGTATTTTTAAGAAAAAAAAAAAGGGTGCCTGGGTGGCTCACTTGGTTGAGCAACTGCCTTCGGCTCAGGTCATGATCCTTGAGTTCCGGGATCAAGTCCCACATTGGGCTCCCAGCTCCACAGGGAGTCTGCTTCTTCCTCTAACCTTCTCTCCTCTCATGCTCTCTCTCACTTTCTCTGTCTCTTAAATGAATAAATAACATCTTTAAAAAAATAAAATATATGATACTTTGAATTGATGCTGAAAAAGCATTTGACAAAGTACAGCATCCTTTATTGATCCAAACTCTTCACAATGTAGGCATAGAGGACATTCCTCAACATCATCAAAGCCACCTATGAAAAACCCACAGCAAGTATCATTCTCAATGGGGAACAACAGAGAGTTTTTCCCCTAAGGTCAGGAACATGGCAGGGATGTCCACTATCACCACTGCTATTCAACATAGTACTAGAAGTCCTAGCCTCAGCAATCAGACAACAAAAAGAAATAAAAGACATTCAAATTGGCAAAGAAGTCAAACTCTCACTCTTTGCAGATGATACTTTCTGTGGAAAACCCTAAGACTCCACTCCAAAACTGCTAGAACTCAACAGGAATTCAATAAAGTATCAGGATATAAAATCAATGCACAGAAATCAGTTGCATTTCTATACACCAATAGCGAGACAGAAGAAAGAGTAATTAAGGAGTCGATCCCATTTACAATTGCACCCTAAACCATAGGAATTAAACCTAACCTAGGAATAAACCTAAACAAAGAGGCAAAGATTCTTTACTCAGAAAACTATAAAGTACTCTTGAAAGAAATGGAAAAACGTCCCATGCTCATAGATTGGAAGAACAAACATGGTGAAAATGTCTATGCTACCTAAAGCAATCTACACATTTAATACAATCCCTATCAAAATGCCATCAATTTATTTCAAAGAAATGGAATAATCCTAAAATTTGTATGGAACCAGAAAAGACCCTGAATAGCCAGAGGAATGTTGAAAAAAAGTAAATAAAACCAAAGCTCGTGGCATCACAATTCCAGATTTCAAGCTCTATTACAAAGTTGTAATCATCAAGACAGTATGGTACTGGCACAAAAACAGACACATAGTTCAAGGGAACTGAATAGAGAGCTCAGAAATGGACTCTCAACTTTATGGCCAACTCATCTTCAACAAAGCAGGAAAGAATGTCCAATGGAAAAAAGACGGTCTCTTCAACAAATGGTGTTGGGAAAACTGGACAGCCACATGCAGAAGAATGAAATGGGACCATTTCCTTACACCACACAGAAAAATAGACTTAAAATGGATGAAAGTCCTCAAAGTGAGATAGGACTCCATGAAAATCCTTGAGGAGAACACAGGCAGCAACTTTTTCAACCTCAGCCACACCAACTTCTTCCTAGAAAAATCTCCAAAGGCAAGGGAAGCAAGGGCAAAAATGAACTACTGGGACTTCATCAAGATCCAAAGCTTTTGCACAGCAAAGGAAACAGTCAACAAAAGACAACTGACAGAATGGGAGAAGATATTCCCAAATGACACATCAGATAAAGGGCTAGTATCCAAAATCTGTAAAGAACTTCTCAAACTCAACACCCAAAGAACAAATAATCCAATCAAGAAATGGGCAGAAGGCATGAGCAGACATTTCTGCAAAGAAGACATCCAAATGGCCAACAGACACATGAAAAAGTGCTCAGCATCACTCGGCATCAGAGAAATACAAATCAAAACCACAGTGAGATACCACCTCACACCAGTCAGAATGGCTAAAATCAGCAAGTCAGGAAACGACAGATGTCGGTGAGGATGCGGAGAAAGGTGAACCCTCCTACATTGTTGGTGGGAATGCAAGCTGGTGCAGCCACTCTGGAAAACAGTATGGAGATTCCTCAAAAAGTTGAAAATAGAGCTACCCTACAACCCAGCAATCTCACTACTGGGTATTTACCCTAAGGATACAAATGTAGTGATCCGAAGGGGCACATGCACCCAAATATTTATAGCTACTATGTCCCCAATAGCCAAACTATGGAAAGAACCTAGATGTCCATCAACAGATGAATGGCTCAAGAAGAAGTGATATATATATATACAATGGAATACTATGCAGCCATCAAGAGAAACGAAATCTTGCCATTTGCAACGACATGAATGGAACTAGAAGGTATTATGCTAAGCAAAGTAAGTCAGTAAGAGAAAGACAATTATCATATGATCTCTCTGATATGAATTTGAGAAGCAGGTGAGGGACTATGGGGGTAGGGAGAGGGAAATGAAATAATATGGGATAGGGAGGGAGACAAACCATAAGAGTCTCTCAATCTCACAAAACAAAGTGAGGGTTGCTGGGGTAAGGGCGGTAGGGATAGGGTGGATGGGTTATGGATATTGAGGAGGGTATGTGCTATGGTAAGTGCTGTGAAATACGTAAGCCTGATGATTCATAGACGTGTACCCTCGGGCAAATAATACATTCTATGTTGATTTTAAAAAATTTTTTTTAAATTAAAAAATAATAAAAGCAGCAAGAAAAAAAGCAACTAGTTATGTATAAAGGAAACCCTATCAACTGCTACCCTATCAACCGATTTTCCAGGGAAAATCCAACAACCTGAAAGGAATGACATGATATATCCAACATAAAGGAAAAAACCCACAACCAAAAAACACAATCCTGAGCAAAGATATTATTCAGAATTGAAGGAGAGATAGAATTTCCCAGACAAAAAAAAAGTTATAAGAGTTTATCACCATTAAACCAGCCTCACATACAGCTCTTTCTGCCCATGGGTCCTGCTTTGTGCTTTAATAAAACCAAAAAAATAAATTCACAAATAACCCAGCCTTAAAAAAAACTGTTAAAGGACTTCTTTAAGTGGAAAGAAAAGTCCATACTTAGCAGAAAATTACAAAAGAAAAAAATTTCATGAGTACAAACAAACACATGGTAAAGGTAATAGGTCAATCATTTATGAAGCTTGGATGAAGGCTGAAGGACAAAAGTGGTAAAATAAATTATATCAAAAAAAAAACAAGTTAAGGGACTTATAAAATAAAAGGATGGAAAATATGACAACACATACATGAAATGTGAGGGGAACAAAAGGGGGATAGACAGGGATAAAAATGGAGTTCAGTTTGATAATTACTAAAGTTCAAAAACATTCTATTTCTTATAGACTACTACAGACTTAGGATGTTGTATATGAACCTCACGGTGACCTCAAACTAGAAATCTATAAAAGATATACAAAATACAAAAAGAAACTCAAGCATAACACTAAAGAAACTCATAAATCACAAGAGCAAGAAACAGAAACAAAGAAGAGTAACAAAAGCAACCAGAAAACAGGAGGGAGGGGGGCAAGATGGTGGAGAAGTAGGAGATCCTGTTGCAACTGGTCCCCAAAAGTGAGCTGGATATCTACCAGAACACGCTGAACACCCATGAAATCACCCTGAGGAGCAAGATTTTTCACTTCTGGATCTCTCTGAAAGCAGAAGACAGCAGTGGAGAGGTACAAGCACAGTGGGAACACTCGAACTGATATCCAGAAGATAAAAGAGGGAGGGAGCCACCAGAAGCGATCCAAGGACAATAATACCCCAAAGGAAAGTGCCCGGTGGTGGGGGACCAGCATTAACGTAGGGTCTGTTAAAAACACTTAAAAAGTGCAAAAAGTTCTGAGGAGTAACTAGTGGAAGGGGGTGGTCGTGGGCACCAGCTTGGACCCACGCTCCCAGGAAGGAGCGCCCCAAAGTGAGACTGGTGGGGGGACCAGTCCGCGGTTCCTGAACCTGCAGCTTTCCGCTCTCTGCAACATTCTGTGGGCCAGATGCGCACCTACAAGAGCCTTTAGAGAGTCTGCTATGGTCCACGAGCCGCAGCTTTTCTCTGTGTGCGACCGCGACATTCGCGATCCACCGCAGAGTCTGAGCGATCCCCGCCGGCCCCAGAGAGAACGCGGGCAGGTGGCTTATCTCCCGGGTCCGCACTTGTGGACAAGCTGCTCTGTGAGCAGAATTTCGCGGAGGGGAGGGTGTGTTCTGAACTACACAGAGGGGAGCAGAGACTCGGGCTTCCTGCAACTGAGTGCCTCTGGGCACATTCATTGCTCAGACTCTCTTAAAAGGTGAAAAAGCTACAAAAGGCCAAAAACCTTCAGAGAGTGAAAGACTGAGAAACCGGTTTCCACAGAGCTCAGCCCCTTGACTGGGGGGCAGGGTGACAACCCAACAAGACTGACTGGCAAACAACGCGGCAGGCCCCTCCCCCAGAAGACCAGCCAAAGAACAAAAGGACTATAACCACAGGGTCCCCCCAAAATTTTAAACCCCCAACGCCAGGGGAAATCAATATATTAAGCTCCTGGTAATACCTTCAAACCTGTATATTTCATAGATACAAGTTTTTTTTTCCTCTTTCTTATTCTTTTTTTTTATTATTCACTTGCTTTCACATTTCTTGTTTTTTGTTTGTTTGTTTTAACTACTTAACAATACAACCAGAGGTTTAATACAAGTATAAACCCAGGAGAACCTGAAATAGACTTCCTCTCCTGCGAGGAGTTATAACCAGTCTCCCATCTTATCATTCTGTCAGCGTTTCTATGTATTTACTTTTGTTCTGGTATTATATAAATCTTGTTCTTGGGGTTTATTCTGCTAGGTTCTTTTATTTCTTGTCATTTTTTTTGATGGTCTATATGTCTGTTCCTGTTTGTTTATATACCTTATAAATCTTATTTTGGGGGCCCATTCTGGCTGGGATTTCCTGTTTTTCTCTATCTTTTTTTATCCTTATTTTTTCTTTTTGGTGGTGAATCCCAATTGCTCCAAAAACCCTCCAGGGTGCACCCTGCCTGGATCAGGGGCGATATATACATCCTCTCATCCACTTCTCATGAAAATGACTAGGAGGAAGAACACCCAACAGGAGAAAAACCCAGAGACTACACCCTCTCCCTCGGAACTATTAGACATGGACATAAACAGTATGTCATAAAGGGAATTCAGGGTGACAATTATCCTGGCTATGGCTGGATGGAGAAAAACATTATAGACTCTCTAACGGCAGAAATGAGATCCAGTATAGCTGATGTAAGAAGCGCTATTAATGAGATCGAATCCAATCTAAATAGTCTAGCAGCTAGAGTTACGGAGACAGAGGATAGAATTAGTGATCTAGAGGATAAAATGGTTGAGATGAAAGGTCAGGAGGAGAGCTGGAACAAATTACTCAGGAATCATGACAACAGACTTAGGGAAATAAATGATGCCATGAAACGTTGCAATGTCAGAATCATTGGCATCCCAGAGGGGTAGAGAAAGACAGAAGACTAGAAGATATAGCTGACCAGATTCTGAATGAGAATTTCCCCAATCTGGGGAATGGAACAAGTGTTCCTGTCCTACAAGTGGAAAGAACACCTGCCAAGATCAATGAGTTTAGAAAAACACCCAAACACATAATCTTAAAATGTGGCAATTATAATTTTAGACAGGAGATCCTGAGGGCAGCTAGGGGGAATAGATTCCTTACATACAGAAGAAGGCCCATCAGAATAACGTCAGACCTGTCCACAGAAACCTGGCAAGCCAGAAAGGGCTGGCATGATATATTCAGGGCACTAAACGACAAGAACATGCAGCCAAGAATACTTTATCCAGCAAGGATGTCATTCAAAATGGATGGAGAGATAAAGAGCTTCCAAGACCGGCAAAGATTAAAAGAGTATGTGACCACCAAGCCGGCACTCCAGGAAATATTAAAGGGGGTTCTATAAAAGTAGAAAGAACACATGAGTGACTTAGAACAGAAATTCGCCATCTAAAGAAACAAGGACTTCACAGGCAACATGATGTCAATAAACACGTATCTTTCAATCATCACTCTCAACGTGAACGGCCTAAATGCTCCCATAAAATGGCACAGGGTTGCAGAATGGATAAAACGACAGGACCCGTCCATATGCTGTCTACAAGAAACACATTTGGAACCAAAAGATA
>JAPYYJ010000947.1:0-14899 GCA_028533885.1 Nasua narica
GCACGGGCCCATCTGGAGTCTCCAAACCCAGCAGATTCCTGCTGCGCACTGCCGTGCTGCTCCTCCCCAAGGAGGAAGGAGGGGGTCTCTCCGGAATGCCTTATGTGGTCCCCGCTTGAAGGGCCACGGCCACGGTCTAGGGTAAGTCCCAGCTGAAAACGCACTGCATGACTCTTTCTCTGCCACCGGCTTCTCCACCCCGATATCTGGGAGCTCTGCCTCACTCAGACACCCCCGGTTTTTTATGATCTCGCGGGTCCTGAAACCACTCTGTTCCCGCGAGGGCCAGACCTCCATCCTAGCCTCTGGAGCAATGTCCCTCAGCGGAACAGACTAAAAGTTCCGATTTTGTGCTCCGCAGCTCTGCAGCTGCAGGGAGCCAGCCCCTCCCCCTGCGGTCTCTCTTCCCGTTGCTTTGGAATCACTTTTCCAAACATCCTACCTTTCCAAAAGTGGTCGATTTTCCGCTCCTAGAATTGCTCTTCTTCCTCTCTTCTCTCTCCTATTGAGTATGCTGGCTTTTAGAATGATTTAATAACTATCTAGATGAACTTCTGGGATCCGACTCTATCTCAACCTCCTACTTCTCCGCCATCTTGGGATAGGGATATTTTGATGTGATCTAATTCCTCAAGAATTAGATATGATCCAATTCCATCAAGAAGGTGAATTGCAACAAAGTCACTGTGTTTGCTATGATACAGAATAATTGAAGATATGGATGAAAAGAAACTGCTTGTGTATCACTTCAAATGAAGAAATAAGAAATGAAGATGGATGGTAGATTTGTCAGTACTACTAGAGTCTTTATAAGCCATAGTGAAATAAATTCAGTTGATTCTGAAAACTCTTCAATAGATCAGGAGTACCTATTCTCAGGCTTTTTCATTGGTTTCTCTTTCTGTCCTCCCTGTTCTCCCTACCCATGGTATGCATGGGGCTGAATTCCACCTCAGTTCTTTTTCTACATTTAATACTTGTGAATGGGAAAAAATACACTTAAAAGGAAGGGTTGTTTCCAGCCTTCTATAGGAATATAATAAATTTGCTCTTTCAAGCTTCTTTCTCCTGTCAGTCTCCTGCCCTGCTTTTACCTGAAACTGAAGAAGAAACTCTTCAGAACTTCCCATTTTTAGTCTTAAGCACCTGTACTGTCCTGGACAGTGTTTCTGATTCAAAACCATCTACCCTTGCTTTGGAAACAGAAATAAATAATTTAGGGACTGGAAGATTTAAAAACAAGAGACTCTTTGTTGCAGCATTATTTACAATAGCCAATATATGAAAGCAACCCAAGGGTCCATTGATAAATGAAGGGATAAAGAGGATATTGTATATATATAATGGAATATTACTTAGCCAAAGAAAAGGATGAGATCTTACCATTTGTGACAACATGGATGGACCTAGAAGTTGTTATGCTGAGTGAAATAAGTCAGACAGAAAAAGACCAATATCACATGATTTCACTTATAGGTGAAGTATAAAAAAAAATAAACAAATAAAAAGTAGATTCAGACCTATAAATACAGAGAACAAACCAATGGTTGCCAGAGAAGAAGGGACTGGGGGAATGGGCAAAATGGGTGAAGGGGAGTAGGAGATATAGGCTTCCAGTTATGAAATGAATAGGTCACAAGAATAAAAGGCATGGCATAAGTAATATGGTATTGTAATAGCAATATATGGGGACAGATGGTAGCTATATTTGTGGTGAGCGTAGTTTAGGGTTTTTGAATTGCTATGTTATATACCTAAAACTGATGTAACATTGTGTATCAACTATACTCAAATAAAAAATGATAATGGTATCATTATAATCATAAAATTATCATAAAATTGATAATAAAGTAATAAAAGTGATAATAAAAAAGAAACTCTGTCACAACTGCTTCTAAGTTTGGGAGCTGGCCAAGATAGGAGCTACACGAGGTCAAAGCATAGATAGATTGCCCACAAAGAGCAAACTTAAGTGGTAAAGGATAACTACTCAGACAAGGCAAATGGGTGTTCTGAATCCAAGAGATGAAGTAGGGAAAGAATTAAAGCAAATGATGGATCTATTTGTCTATGTATCTTCGTATTGATGAAAAAATCTGTGTCCCAATGGTATGACATACAACAATAAAACATACAAAGAAATGATTACTAATGTTTTTTGAGAATAACACCATGACATTATGAAGCTCTTCTAACATCTGTTAATGAACTCTGTCTTTATCAGGGTTGTGGTCTCTTCTTCCCTTCCTCAGCACCTTGATACTTATTTCTTGCTAACTATAAGGCAATGTGTGTTGAATGTTTTAGTCAAATATCATTATATAAAAAAAGGAAGAGATCCTATAATTTTTATGACTTAAAGAACTCGGGTATGGTGATTACCAGCTTCTGGTGAGAAAGCTCTCACTTTCTTCCTTCACTGTGGAAATCCAAATGGGGATCTGTTCTAATTTTGATTCTTAGGTCTCTTACTTTCCTTAATATTACCTATATTCATGCCCAGCACACTCAAAATATTTTTGAGGAAAATTAGCAGTCAAATATCCTAGACCTAGCATATTTCCACCAAAGAAAAAAAATGGATGGGAGGGAGGATAAGAGAAAGAAAGAGGGAGTGAGGGAGGAATGGAGGTAGAACAATCATGGAAGAGCAGATCTATTGTCCTGGTTGCTGAGTTAATTACCATTAAGTACATTATCCTCTTTGGATCATTATAAGATTTCTAAGCTAGATGTTACCTTCTCTTTTTTATAGACAGGGAAGCAAAGATTTAGAAAAATTAAATTTTCTCAAGATTACACACATTGGGACCAAAGAGAAGAGGAGGGGAAAGAGGATTGAGAAGTTGTTGTACCTCTGAGAACACTGTCCAAAATTGATCTTTCCCAACAATGGTCAATGTTTATATGATTATTGAAAAACTTATAGAGAGGGGAAGCTGAATGAACTCAAGGGTTCCCCCAGTAGTCACAAGTCATAGAGCAATGGTATGTGGAAGAGGTGCTAGCATGGTCAGGATGCAAGAGTAAGACAAGTAACTTCTACTCTGGCCCACACAACCCACCCCAGTCTTCCTTTCCCCCCAGTCTACCAGACTGTCAGTGTGCACGTCACCTTTGAGTGTGTGAAAACACAGCCTGTGTATATCTAATGAAAGGGAGGGAAACAGTGACTGCAGCTAGGCCCAGCTACATATTCTGTGGGGTTTCATGTACAAAAATGAATTTCAACACAGTGACAATAAAGCTTTGACCCAAGTGTAGGCTTCCTGAACACAGACTCTTGTGCATCTTCACATGCATGCCCATGAAGCTGGCCTGGAGGCACATGGTTTTGATGCTTAGAAACTGCTCAAGAACTGAGAAGGACTATCGAGGTTTCTCCACATTCAAATAACAAAGCACTTGACAATTTGTGGTTCCATCATTTGTCAACAATTATCTGATTTCTCTTTTCTAGTCTGTGAGAAAGAGATTGACATGAGAATCTGGCCTTTGGGCTTTGGCCTGCTCTCTTCCATCCTCTCCCTTTTGCTTAATTTATTCTTGGTCCCTTATATCAAATTCTATTTTCCTTATAAATTTTCCTGGTAAAACCAGGTAATTTGATCATTTTGACTCCCATCTCATTCTCTTTTCTATATTATGTAGGTTTTTTCCAGATAATGTCCCTATTAGCAGTTTATTTGTTTAATCTAATTATATCTAATTATTTATTGTATGAGACATGTATATCCCCGACATCTGTATTTTTCCTTGAGTCTGCGTTTCCACCAAACACTTACTAGTTAGGGAATGAGGCTAAGGGAGGAAAGGGTAATGGGGGCTAGGCTTTCTCATATCTTCAACAGGCTTTCTGGGAGCTGGGAAATGGCACCATGTGGAGGCCCCAATAGCGGTGGTTTGATCAGTATAGCACTAACGTAATTTCTGAGTGGTCTCATACAGGAGTGGGCTGATTTCCCTAGAGCTGCCCTTCTCAGTATGGTCAACTATGGAAACACAGAAGAGGCTAATTGTTTTCTGACAGATTTATAGTTCCACTTAATCAAATGTCACTGTTAAGACCAGATAGAAAGCTGTGGCAAATATGAGCAAAGAGAAATATGGGTCTCAGCTCTCCTTTTCCCATCTTGGAGGACAGGCAAGCCAGGGAGGGAGCCACAAGGAGGTGAACTTGGATGAACTGCTGCTATTTCCTCATATGTAGGATGATGGGGGAGTGGTGATATCATGTGGAGTGTGTGGAGATATGTTTAATATATTAAGCAACAATCCTGTGTTGCATATTGCTCCTTATTCTCTTGCAGATACCACACACTGTGGGCATAACAATAACTGCTCAGCTGTAGACCCACTTATAATTATACACAGTTCAATCTCTCTGAGCCACTCTTCTCCCCGCTGCAGTCTATGGGAGGCAAACATAATGCATTTGGTTCTTCCCATGCATTCTGACAACTCTATAAAAGGCATCAGGATAATGTTTGTATGCATTATGTAGCTAAAAGAAAGATAACTCCATCACAAGATCTCAAATTACGAGGCCTCTTAAATCGACATAAATGGGGCCTTTTTGACATTACCCTTCAAACACTGATGTGGCAGGTACTGGGCAGAGAACGCAAATGCAAGTTGTTGCTTCCTAGTGACAAAGAGGGTGAATCCCCAAACAGAAAGATGTAGAATGCAGCTGCATCTGAAGCCCAAAGATAGGAAAATACGCTTCCTCTCTCTGTGGACACAAGTGAGTGTTTTGGGCTATTTTAACTGCCAATGATCATAATGGCTTCATGGTGCCTTATTGATCTGAGAGTTTAATATCCTTATCTAATGGAGTACAGGCCATATGAAATGTTCATTACCCCTGCACCTCCTCCCAACAAAGAGTAATGTACACTTGGCTGTATGTAATAGGGCTATAATTCCCTCATGGGCTCCCAGCACATCCTAACTTACAAGAAGCTCCCATGATTTAGCAACACCATCAGCAATCTGGAGTAGAATTATCTTTAAATATGCAGTTGTATACACGATTGTTTATATTCTGCTTTGTTAAAATTTTAATGATAATGCAGTATCACTTTCCTGCGTTAGTGGTACTTTTTATTTGCTTTAAAAGGTGAAAGTATCTATTTAATTCCTTAAAACATCTTCTACTGGTAGCTTTACTGCCTTAAAAGTTCAAATCATAAAATAAGCCATTCTAGAAGCTTATGATTTCTTAATAGAACATAAAATCTCAAAGCCAAATATTTTCGATAAAAGTATTGATATAAAGCCTCTAGTGTGATCTTTTCAAGATGATCTTGGTCTGAATTTTCTTAATATTTCTGTTCTTTACCAAAGATATACAAGTAAACATTTTCTAAAGCAGTATGTGTCTATGTGTGTGTGTAAGAGAGGAGAGAGAGAGAGGTCTGTCTCAGCACCAAATACGAAGATCATCTTTATTTTGAAATACATTTTTAAAATAAAAATTAGAAAAATGAAATAACAAAAATACCCCCTTAGCTATTCAGTTTCTTATTAAAATTAAACATACACATTACTTTCATTGTTTTAAAAGACAAAATCAGAAAGACCAAGTTAATTTTTACAAAGACCTTTCAAATTCATTCTTCCTTTGATATTTTTTGTCTAGCCATAAACAAAACAAAAAACTGAATAAAGCTCTGTGTATGCACATTTTCATATGTGCACAAACATTTGTGAGTATGCTTGTGTGCATAAGTGTGAATATCTGTGTTTTTGCATGTGCAAAAACTATTGGGAGTGTGTGTGCACCTGTGTGTTTCTGTGTGCACAATTTTATAGTGTGCATGTGTAGGCACACGTGTTTGTGTTCATGTGAGACTCTTTGCATATGCATTTGTAAACATGCATATGTGTGTGAATCTGTATGTATAAATAGAAGCAGCCTGTGGAGATCACATATTGTTAATTTCCATGTCAGTGTAAATTCACTGAGCACATACTTAATGTCCCTAGTATTTTGTAAAACACATAAGATACAAAAAATGAGTATGACCCTGTTCTGGATCTTAAAAATGTCAGAATAAAACAAGAGAGATAACTTTGCATATAAATAGCAATAAAGTAATGGAATGCATGTTTTACTAGTTTAATGAATGGAGTGCTAGTTAACTAATAGGATGAAATTATACATTCAGAAAAAGGATAGACAACAGAGAAAGATGATAAGTGAGATAGCCTTGGATCTTGAATAGAATTTGCCCATTGGAGAAAGGAGAGGGAAGGTAATTTAGATAAAGGGAGTTAGCAGAATGAACAGGAAAATGGAGTTGGAAAGTTCATGTGTGTTGCAGGGAAGAATGGCTATTTTTTTTTTAAAAGATTTTTATTTATTTATTTGACAGACAGAGATCACAAGCAGGCAGAGAGGCAGGCAGAGAGAGGGGGAAGCAGGCTCCCTGCTGAGCAGAGAGCCCGATGTGGGACTCGATCCCAGGACCCTGGGATCATGACCTGAGCCTAAGGCAGAGGCTTTAACCCACTGAGCCACCCAGGCACCCCGAAGAATGGCTATTTAAAGGATGGGAACATAGAGTACATGGTAGCAAAAAAGAAATTAAGATTGATTGAGTTCCTACTGCCAGGTAGGGCGATACCATGGTGAAAAGGTGGGCTTAGGCATCAAGTTGCCTAGGGGTGAATCTCATCCTTTTCATATACTAGCTGTGTGGTTTTGTGTGAGTGACTTAACCTCTCTGAACCTCAGTTCCTTTTTCTGATAGTAACTATAGTGAGGGTTTGTTGAAATAATATACTTAAGACAATCACTGGTATACAACAAACATATAATAGAGGTGGTTATTATTATCTTATGCTTGTCCTAAAGATAATATTAAATTAGCTAGAAGTTATTGAGTATATCACATAACAAACACCAAATTATACATCATTCCATTTAATCTTCACAGTAGCCTTTTGACATGATTACTATTGCTATCTCCTCTAACAGATGAGAAAACTTCTTAGGGAGGTTCACAGAAAAGAGCAGGACCAAATCTGGGTTTGCCTGATTCCAGAAGCTTGCAATCATGTCTCCTCAGGAGGAGGACACTGATAAGAAGTAAACTATAACGGGTCCGGGGGGCTCAAATGGTGAAACACTGTGATAAGGCAGAGAGCCTGGATTTTATTCCTTCCATGGTAGAAAATAGTGAATTTTTTTTTTTTTGAGAAGCGACATTATCATTTGTTCATTAGTTCATTCATTTAACAGCTACATATTAAACTCAGTAAAATATGCGTAGCATTGTTTTATTGCTTTCAATACAAAGTTCTCCTCTTTGCTATAGTCTGACATTTTTGGGTCCTGACTTGTGTTTTATTAATCTTTGAAACCCAATTACTATATGCCAGACATTGTGCTAAACATTACGAGAAAATGGTGAGCAAAAGCAGATGTGGTCTCTGCTGTCATGGAACTGACAGTTTGGTTGGGGGGGTGGATGTCTAATAAGTACACAATGGTAGAATTGCCCATGTGACAAATGCTACAAAAGTGAGGTTCATAGTGGTGTGAAAGCAGATAATAGGAGAATTGAACCAGGACAATGGGGTCAGAAATGTCTTCATTGTGGAAATGAGGCCTGAACATTGAACTTAAAAATGAATAGGAGTTAAATGGGAAAAGATTAAAAAGGGACAGGAACAGCACATGCAAAGGCCCTGTGGGAGAGGAAGTGCCATGAATACAAGAGCAAAGAGGGAGCTGGAGTATCTAGAGGAAAGGGATCTAAAATAACACTGTCCAATAAAAATATGAGAGACAGATATGTACTGTAAATTTTCTAAGTAGCCACATTAAAAAAAGTGAAAAGAAGCAGATGAAATTAATGTTATTAAAATATTTTATTTTAATTTAATCCAAAATATTATCATTATAACATATACCCAACATAAAAATTATTAATTTGATATTTTTACCTTCTTTTTCTAGTACTAAGTGTTTGAAATCCAGGTGCATTTTAAATTTAATAGAATATCTTAATTCAGATGCTACATTTTTATTGGGAATATTTTATCTTTATTTAGTTTATAGTTAAAAAAACAACTGCACATACCAAATTGTTCCAAACAGACATAAATTTTTCCAATAACTGGATCAAGTATCTATTTTAAAATTTAAATTAATTAAAACTGAATAACATTAAAAATTCAGTTCCTCAGTCACACTAGTTATATTTAAACTGCTTAGCAATTACAAATGAGACTGGTGGCTACTCTGTTGGACAGTGAAGAATGGGGGAGTGAGACCATGCCTGATCCTGCGAGACTTCTAAATCTCATTAAGAATTTTATCTTTCAAAATCAGTGGAATACCATTGAAGAATGCTAAGCATGGGATGACATTAAGAGATTTGAATTTTGAAATCAGAACACTTAGCTAACAATGTGGAAAATGGATTAGGGTTGAGCTGGAGGCAAGGTGAAGAAGGTTGACCAATAAGAATGCCATTGCCATAATTTATACTAGGTATTTACCCCCAAAATACAAAAATACTAATTCAAAGAGATACATGCACCCTGATATTTATAGCAGCTTTATCTATAATCACCAAATTATGGAAACAGCCCAAGTGTCCACTGAGTGATAAATGGATAAAGACGAAGTGGTATTTATATAATGGATTATTATACCACCACAAAAAAGAATGGAATCTTGCCATTTGCAAGACATGGATGGAGCTAAGTGAAATAAATCAGTCAGAGAAAGATAAATATCATATGATTTCACTCATATGTGGAATTTAAGTAACAAAACAAATGAGAAAAGGGGAAACACAAGAGAGAGGCAAACTAAGAAATGGCTTCTTAAATACAGAGAACAAACTGATGGTTATCAGAAGGGAGGTGGGAAGATAGGTTAAATAGTGATGGAGATTAAGGAGTTTGTTGTGATTAGCACCAGGTATTGTATGGTTAATGTTGAATTCTATATTGTAGTATAAAATATTACACTGCATATTACACTGTGTATTAACTGGAATTAAGATAAAAACTTAAAAAAAAAAAGAATGCCATTGCCATAATTTAGACCAAAGATAGTGGTAATGTGTTACAAGGCTGCTATTGATAGAAGATAGAAGTTCACAGATTCAAAAGATATTTAAAGGACAAAATTGACCAGAGTTGATGATGGAATTGAAACAGAGGGAGACATTGAAAGAAGACCAGGGTTGCTATGTACTGAGGGATTACCAATTGGTCAAGAATTTTGATAAGTCTCAGTGGAGATGGCTTTTCATTGTTCCGTGATATCTGGAGTCTTAGCTGGGAAAAATCAAATGGCCAGAAGTGGTTTGAATGGCTGATGGATGGAACCATATCCAGGTTTCCTCTTTTCTCTCTGTAGGTGGGTCTGAGATGACTTAATGGTTTAAGCTCAGCCCCGGCAGTCTGGAAGAATGACTATACATGTCCTCTACACACTCCAGGATTCCTCATATCATGGAAGGCTTGTGGTTGTTGGAATTCTTACACAGTACCTTTCCATAAGCATTTCATCAAATAAGGTGAAAACTTGAAGACTTTTTATATTCTAGTCTCAGAAATCACATACTTTCACTTCCACTGTAGAGTATTAGTAGAAACAGTCACAAGATCACACAGATTCAAAGAGAGGGGACAGAAACCACACCTCTCAATGGGAAGAATTTCAAAGAATTTGCAATCTGTTATAAAAACAACCTAAGTGCAATTTGGGACATTGTCATTTTAAGGTGCCTTGGAATCATTTAAGAGAGGTAGTTGGATGTTCTTGTCTGGAGTTCAGAGGACAAGTCTAGGATGGAAATATAAATTTATAAACCATCTGAAGTGGTAACTAAAGTATGGATGAAAACCCCTAAGAAGAGAATCTAGGTTGACTAGAGTGCCTTGAGGAATTTCAACCAGTTACTGTTCTACAAGAGAGGCAAAAATGGGGCAGCCAGAGCTGTATCTTCTGAAATGTCAGGAAAGGTAAAGGCAGATAAATGCCTGTTGTTTTTATTTACAGGGCAGCTATTGCTTATCTCTTAGGAATGATTTTAGTGTTAAAGAAAAAAAATATGGGTGCAAAACAAAAGATGAGTTGCTGTAGGGAGAGCCTGAAAGCTGGAAGACACTGGGGACGGGTTGATTCTTGCTGAAGAGTGGTAGCTGCATTTCATCAAAATGACAATATTAATTGGATCATAGAGCAGTACAAATAGATGGGTAAAACGCACATTTCCGCTAGTCTTGTATCTTAAATTAAATTTTAATCCATAATAGTTAAATAAAATTTTATACTGAATTTCTTTCATACAATATCATAGACTTGAGACCCATAAATACTGTTACAAATCTGACTAAATTTTACCATCAGATTTGGAAAAAAAAATCTAGATACTATGGTTTGATTCTGGATGTTACCAACATAAGACTGCTAAAATAGACCAGAATTTTTAGATATGACTGAAATAATGCTTTCCATATCTAGATTCTATTCATCTGAAAATTTTGTACATAGTAAAAGTTTCCTACAGTTTTAAAAGGAGACTCCAAGCTTAGTTACTTAAAATATACATGTTCAACACATACACACACAAGTCTAATATTGTGAGATAAGAATATTTTATCTCAACATAAATGTAGATATACTTTTAATGTATATTTTGATTTGATATTTTATATTCACATAATTATTCAATGAATTTTAACTATCTGCCATTTATTCTTAGAAACCTAAATTGATATCATCTCCTATTGGAATAACAAGAATGTAAAGATGATTCTAGAAATGTAACTACTTCTAGAATCTTCTAAAAACTTGTTATATTAATGTGAAATGATGTTTAATGCACTGAAACTGAAGTGTTTTCTGTTTTATTACAGAGATAAATCCTTCAAACTCCTCATGCCTCTGTGACTACTTAGCTAGATGGCGCTGTATCTGATGCAATTTTATAATTTGTCTTCATGATCTATACTTAGAACTGATGCTGGATCAATACCAGTTCCAAAGAATGATCATAATGGTCACAGTGACTGTGTCGTGTATCTTATGATATGTTTTCTTTAAGTTCACATTCCTGCCAAAACCTGGAAGGGAAGTTGTAGAAGTGGAAAAAGACAGTTTCATTTTCTGGATAGACTGGCTTCTGTCACAACAAAAAGCATGGCTCAGTGAAAAAGAAATGATATACTGAACAAAGAGCCGTCAAATATGTTTGTTTGTGTTATAAAAATTAATCAACCATTTGATTGATTTTAATCTTGTTTCCTTGATATACAGACTCAGTTTTCTTTTATTTTTTCAATTCCTGTGAGAAGAGAACATTTTTATTTGAGGAGATATCCCAAAATGGAGAAAAGCACAGATTAATGAAGCTATATTGGGCACTACTTCTATCTCCATTCTGTCTTTTCACTTATTAAATCACTTTTCTTCTGCTGTTTTCTTTCATAATTTGGTTTTGTTGATTTCACCTGTTTTCTTTCTATTAACAGTTTCTTTTTTCTCTTCGGTTTGCTTCCATATCCATTAAATTCAGCAGTTCATTGAACCTCCCTATTGATAATAGATTTGTCTGTAGCGATGACTTTTCTCTTAGAGGTGCTGAATCCTGAATATTGCATGGTATAGAAGATTACTACCTTTTAGCACTACTGGACAAAGCAAGGATAGAACATTCTTGAGTTTTTTCAGTGTTGACTTGATATTTGGGGATTTAATGAGCCCTGTGTACTTTCTGAAATTTGGGTAATATATTGATTTGTCTCAGAAAAAAACTATCTTCCAGACCTGTAATGTTGTCCTTAGTTATTTTATTATATTATATTACATTTGGTGGTTTTTATTATAATGTGGTCTACACATATACCATGTGGAATTTGACATAAATTTACCATGCTTATGGTTCCTGTACAAAAAAATTAATCTACAAATTAAATACAAAATAATAAATAAACACAACTAACTTCAGATTTTAATGTGGAAATATGGGAATTTTGATCCATTTTTGACTTTATTACTATCCATTGACTTTAGTCAAACAAGTTCAGAATATGTCTGGTAGCAATACAATAGTATACAAAAAAGTAGTAATAAATTGAAGTTTAGGATAATTGGGCATTCCTCAGTAAACAATATTTTTGTGTTTTTTTGATGAGGAGCTGCCTGTAAAGTTTATAATATGGTCTTCTCTTTTGAAGAACTAACTAGCATACGTGTTCTTGAAATTTATATTGAATGGGTATTATAATCCAATTATTTCTGGAGTCGGGAACTAGAAAATAGGACCCGAAGTTGTTTTCAGTACTTCAGATGATAAGAAAAAATTATACTTTTGACATAGCACATTATTGGATTGTTGAGAGAAATCATCAACTATTAGAAATTGATCCTCTCTTGTTCTGAATTAGGAATATTTAAATCCTCATGAAGCTACTATTTGTCGTTTGGCCTTTACTTGACTTGAGTATTTTATTTTAGGATTAAGCCACTATTCTCTTTAGTCTAAAAAGATACAAGTAGTATGCTGCACTACCATACAGTGTCATTTTGCCATTTACCCATTGTTTTTATTTGCCATGTAACCAATTTATTTAAAAAATTCAGAAATTAAATTCTTTTACTGTGGAAATATCTGCCAAATGTGAATTACTCATGTAGAAGAGATACTTCATATTTATTTATAGTAAAATGATTCAGTATGAGGACAATAACTTAGATTAAATCTGCTATTGGCTCCCAGATATATTCACCAAAAGTTAAATATCCTCATGATTACTTGTCACAAACATGATTGTGAACAAATACAGACACGCATACTCCAAAATCTTGTTGTAAAACTTGGTAATAAGATGGTGATCCAGATAACTAGAATAAATAATTTTTAAAATAAATTTTTAATTTTAAAGTAGTTTTAGATTTATAGAAAAATTGAAAAAATAAGACAGAGAGTTCCCATTATATCCTACACTCAGTCTCCCTTATTGCTAATATTTTATATTGGTATGGTACATTTGTCCAATTAATGAACCAATACTGACATTATTATTAACCACAAATCCTCAGTTTGTTCAGATTTTCTTAGTTTTTGCCTAATTGTTGTTGTTGTTCCAGCATCCCATCCAGGACGCTACATTACATTTTATGATCCTGTCTCCTTAAGCTTCTTGTGGCTCTGCTATTTTAAACGCTTTCCTAGTTTTTGATGACCTTGACAGTTTTGAAGGTACTGGTCATGTATAGAGTGTCATTGTATTGGAATTTGTCTGGTATTTTTCTCATAGTAGTCTGGGGTTAAGAGAGAATTTTTGTGAGGAAGACCATAAAAGTAAAGTGCCATTCCTATCACATCATATTAAGGGTACATACTATCAAGAAGACTTAATCACTATTGATGTTAACATTGATCATCTCGCAGATGTCATGTTTGTCAGGCTTGCTTACTTTAAAGTTACTTTTGTCTTCATTTTCATGTTTTTCTTCAGAAGGCAGTCACTATGTGCAACTCGCATTTAAGATGTGGAGAGTTATGTCACACCTCCTTGCACATCAATTATTTGTAATTCTGCACAAGAGATTTGTTTCTTATTTATTACCTATCTATTTATTTATTTATTTTTTATTGTAGTGTGGACTCATGAATATTTATTTTATAATCCAATAGTATGTTATAATCCAATGATATTTTGTTTAGTTTGTGGTTTGAATTATTTCAGCTTTTTCCTCTATGAGCTTTTAGTCGTTTCTTATGTCTCTTTGATATGTTACCACTGCATTTTTTTTGTTTGTTTTAGCATTTCTTTACTTCCTGGAACTATAAGATGCTCCAGGGTAGTCATATATTTCATTCCCCAGTGCTGTGAACAGTCATTTGTCCAAGGAATCTGCAGGTCCTTTTATTAGATAATAGCATTAAAAACTGCTACCTGCTTCCAATAGTACCGAGTGTCATTTCTACATAGATGTCATTGCTTCTGGGCCTTCTCAGCTGACAGCACGAGGATATAGATGTATGTATGTTAATCTGTGCACATACATATTCGAAGGCATGGAATGGATTCTTCCCTAGAGCCTGTAGAAGGAATGCAGCTCTGATGACACCTTGCTTTTCACCCCATAAGATCCATTTCAGACTTCTGACCTCCAGAAGTCTAAAAGAATAAATTCGTGTTGGGTTAAGTCAGTGTTTGTGATAATTTATTACAGCAGTATTAAGAAACTAATACATCTAAAGACAATGTTGAACATCTTTCCATATGCTTATTCACCTTTGTATCTTCTTTGTTGAGAAGTCTGTTCAGGTCATTTGCCCATTTATTAAATTGGGTTGTTTTTTTGTTGTTGAGTTTTAAGAGTTCTTTATAGTTTTTGCAAATTCTGTTGTATAATTCCTTTTACAAACCCTTTTTATCTTTTTTTTTTTTTTTTAAAGATTCTATCCATCCACTTGAGAGACAGAGAAAGTGAGAGAGAGCATGAGAGGAGAGAAGGTTAGAGGAAGAAGCAGACTCCCCGTAGAGCTGGGAGCCCAATGTGGGACTCGATCCCGGAACTTAAGGACCATGACCTGAGCCGAAGGCAGTCGCTCAACCAACTGAGCCACCCAGGCGCCCCCCTTTTTATCTTTTTATACTAAACCTTTATCAGATATGTATTTTGCAATTATTTCTCCCCAGTCTGTGGTTTGTCTATTCATGCCACTCATATTATCTTTTGTAGAGCAGACAATTTTCATTTCATTAATCTCCAATTTTCTTCATGGATTATGCTTTTGATGTATCTAAAATTCGTAAACAAATTTTAAGATCATACAGATTTTCTTCTAGAAATTTTATCGTTTTGAATTTTGTGTTTAGGTCTATAATGCCTGTTGAATAAATTTTTTTTTTT
>JAPYYJ010000948.1:0-14898 GCA_028533885.1 Nasua narica
ACATTCGGGTGCATGTGACCCTCCGGATCACTACATTTGTATCTTGAGGGTAAATACCCAGTAGTGCGATTGCTGGGTCGTAGGGTAGCTCTATTTTCAACATTTTGAGGAACCTCCATACAGCTTTCCAGAGTGGTTGCACCAGCTTGCATTCCCACCAACAGTGTAGGAGGGTTCCCCTTTCTCTCCGTCCTTGCCAACATCTGTCATTTCCTGACTTGCTAATTTTAGCCATTCTGACTGGTGTGAGGTGGTATCTCACTGTGGTTTTGATTTGTATTTCTCTGATGCCCAGTGATGTTGAGCATTTTTTCATGTGTCTGTTGGCCATTTGGATGCCCTCTTTACTGAAATGTCTGTTCATATCTTCGGCCCATTTCTTGATTGGATTATTTGTTCATTGAGTGTTGAGTTTGAGAAGTTCTTTATAGATTTTGGATACTAACTCTTTATCTGATATGTCATTTGCTAATATCTTCTCCCATTCTGAGAAATTTGACAAACCAGAGCTTATTAGGAAGAAAGTAAACAGAAAGTTAGTAGGCTTAAAGTCCAGCCAGTAAAGAAAGGACTAAGGATGTTTATACCTTGCCTTTTCCAATCTGGAGCAGTTATTCTTTGTTTTTCAAGACCTTGAAACTTTTCATGTACTTGTTGGCTATTTGCATGTCTTCTTTAGGAAAATGTCTATATAGGTTATTGGCCCACTTTTTTAATTGGATTATTTGTTTTGGCTATTAAGTTGTATGAATTCCTTGTGTATTTTAAATATCAATCCCTTTTCTGATAGGTGGCTTGCAAATATTTTTCCCATTTCATAGGTTGTTTTTTTATTTTGTTAATGGCTTCCATTATTGTGCAAAGAGTTTGATATAGTCCCACTCTTTTATTTTTGCTTTTGTTGCCTTTGCTTTTGGTGTAAAAAAAGAAATTATTGGCAAACCAATGTCAAGGAGCTCAACCCCTACATTTTCTTCTAAAAGTTTTATAGTTTTAGGTCTTACATTTAATCCTTAAATCCATTTTCAGCTGATTTTCATGTATGGTATAAAATAGGGATCCAGTTTCACTCTTTTGCATGTAGCTATCCAGTTTTTCTATCATCATTTATTGAAGAGACTATCATTTCCACATTGTATATTACAAAGTAGAACTTAAATGTTCTCTCTCTCACACACACAAGGTAAATATGTGAGGCAATAGATGTGTTAATTAACTCAATGGGGGATATCTTTTCACAATGTATGCATATATTAAATCATCACGTTTTTTGCACATCTTAAATATCACAACTTTGTCAGTTATATCTCAATAAAGCTAAAAAAAGAGAGAAACATATAAAGAATACTAGCCAGGGGCGCCTGGGTGACTCAGTGGGTTAAAGCCTCTGCCTTAGGCTCAGGTCATGATCTCGGGTTCCTTGGATCGAGCCCTGCATTGGGCTCTCTGCTTGGCGGGGAGCCTGCTTCCTCCTCTCTCTCTGCCTGCCTCTCTGCCTACTTGTGATCTCTCTCTGTCAAACGGATGGGATCTTTAAAAAAAAAAAGAATACTAGCCAGATATATTTTAGATTATCCCTCAATTTTGGCTTGTCTGAAGTTTTCTTCTGATTAACGTTAGTTTATACATTTTAGCAAGAATTCTACAAAAGCAGAAAAAAAAGAATTCTACAAAAGTGATGTTGTGCCCTTCATATCGAGAGGTACCTGTCATCAATATGCCTTATTGCTGGTGGGGTTAAGTTCAATCACCTGTTAAATGTGATGTCTGCCAGGTCTCTCCATGGTAAAGTTATCACTTCTTTGCAATTAGTATCTTATGTGGAGATGTTGAAAGTATGTAAATATCTGGTGTATTTATATTTTCACCACAAATTTAGCATCTATTAGTGATTTCTGTTTGCAACAATTATTATTATGTCTGTCAAATTCCTCTGATGATTCTAGTTGCATCATTCCTTCTGCCTTTAATTAATTAAAATCCTAATGTAAGGAAGAATTTCCCCTTCTTGCCTGCTTAATCATTGGTTCGGTTATTTTTATATCAATAGAGAACTCACAGATATTTATTTTATTCTCAGTTATAACTCATTTTGCCTGAATAGAACCATGGGAATTACTTCAGACTGGCCCCGGTGTCCTTGCAACATTCATTCAACATATATTCATCATTTTTTAAGCATTTGCTTAATTTCTGGTACCGTAAGACATTCCAGCTTTGGTCTTTTTGTTTGGTTGGTTTTTTAATTTTATTTTTTTCAGAGTGCCAAGATTTGTTGTTTTGTTTTATTGTCTCAGTCAAGGAATCAGCTATTTCCCCAAGTAATCCTAGTTCCTTTTACTGGTTAATGCCCTTTAAAAACCAAGATGTGAGTGCTAGGTGAGTTCCTTGCTACAGACATGTCATTTCTTCTAGGCTCTCTTAGCAGAAAGAAATGAGAAAATATAAATTTGTATACTCACAACGCACATGCATGCACACATACACATACATATCAATTTCTGTATCTATCTGCAAATATTTTCAAAACTGTGAGTTTGCAGATACTTCTATTTCCTGTCTAACCCCACAAGGCTGATTCTAACCTTTTCCTTTCCCTTTACTTGTAACTCCTTCTCTGACAATGAGACACCTAGCTCTCATTAGCAATAATATATAGACACATTCATTTAATCCCAGATCACACAGAAAGTAGTTTCAGAATCACTGCTTATACTCATGTAAAAACAAATTTAATTATTAGTGTAGAATATCTGTGTATCAGGGTTTTTTTTGGCCTTTTACCTTAGTGTATATAATCAAATTTATTTTAAGTGTATTTATAGTGTGTTTAATCAAACTATTTTCTAAACTGACTTAGGTCAGTTTTCTTAAAATTCCCTACCCTCTTCACTGTGGTTTTGCTCATTAGAATGCAGTTTGGCTAATTGATTACTGTGCAGATTACATTTGGGGGTCCCTTCTTCTGCTCAGTGATTTTAATTTTTATTTAATGCATGTGAAACATTGATTTGGTTCTAAAACTCAGAATTCCACCCAAAGCTACAATATTCTCAAAGAAGTGTCATTCTCCCAGACCCTTGTTACCCCATTCCCATTGCTCCATTCTTTCTGCCTCCTTACAGCCCTGTAGGCATACATCTCATTCATTTCTGGGGTTTTGTTTGTTTGTTTGTTGCACAAATGAGCAGATGGATATATATTTTTTACCTTCCCTTTATGCTTATCAAAAAAAAAGATAGCTACTATAGATATTCTCCTACACTTTTCATTTTTTTCACTTTTCAGTATATCCTAGAAAGCATTCCACATCAGCTCATAGAGCTCTTTGTTCATGCTTTTTGGCAGCTGCCTTGTATTCCATCTTGCGGATGCACCATAGATTATTCAAGCACTTTCCTATGGGTATGCATTTAGATGGTTTTGCACATTTTATAATTCCAAGCAATGATTATGCAATTAATAACCTTGTGCAAAGAATCTTTGTATTGTCAGAGGTATAACTACAAGGTGAATTCTTTAAGTGCTCTTTCTGGGTCCCAAAGTTGATTTGTTAAATATCACCAAACTCCCTTTCGGGCAAGTTGCATCAGTTTGCATTCCCAGGTATGTTTTCCCACAGCCTTACCAACAGAATGTGTTGTCATACTTAGTAATTTCATGAAGTCTGATATATGAGAAATAACATCCAAGTGCTGTGGTAATTTGCACTTATCTAATTATGCATGAGTTTGAAAATTTTTTCATATCTTAAAGGCCAGTTTATAACGTTTTGGTGAATTATCTGTTTATGTCTTCCTTTTTTTCTGTTGAGGTTTTGATCCTTTATCCCTCAATTTATAAGAGTTCTTAATATATTCCAGATACCAGCTCTTTGTGTCACATGCTGCAAATATGTTCTTCAGTGTGTATTAGTTGTCTTCTGATTTTGCTGATGGTGTTTTTGCCATAGAAAAAATATAGGCATCCAAATTTATTATTTTTTTTCTTTTTGGCTTCTAGATTTTGAATCATAGTTCAAAAAACATTTTCTTGCACCTCAGTTAAAGAGAAAATCAACCATGAATTTATTTAGTACTTATATGGCTTTATTTTTCACATTTTGATAGATTTGGAGTTTATTCTTGCATGAGGTATGAGGAATGCCTCTAATTTACTTATATCTAAATGGCTAGTGTCATTCTTAAAAAGTTTATCTTTTCCCAAGTCACTTGAGCTACTACCTTTATTTTATACTAAATTTACTTATATACTTGAGTCTACTTCTGGGCTTTCTCTGCTTGTCTTCTCATTTGTCAGTGTAATGATTAATTACAGAACTTTAGAGCCTATGTTCCTGTGTGGCAGTTTTTCTTTCTTAGTACCTTTCTGAGCATTATACGTGTTTGTTATTCTATATGGTCTTTAGTAGCAACTTCTCTAGGTCCACTGTGAAAAGCTGCAACATAGGATTTTCATCTAAGTATGAAGACTACTGGCAGACAATGCTTAGCTCAAACTTTTAAGTCAGGTCTGTCCAGAGACAGAATGCTCAATATTTCTATTGGTAGAGATGATCAAGCATTGACAGACAGGTTAGTGCTTCTCAAACTTTGAAGTGCGTATGAACCTCCAGAAGATCTTGCTTTATTTTATCACCTGAAGATATTGTTTAATTCCATCACCATGGCAGAGATGGAAGAATTCTCCAATCATTGGAACTCGTGGGCACGGTCCATCCAAAGCCCCACAGTTAATACTGGGAGCAAAGTCAATATGGCAAGAATCTTAACAAATATGCATATGTATATTTTAAGGCTTGTTTTGTGCAATTGTGTTTGTTGTTGTTGTTCCACCAGATAATAGGGTTACATGAATATCCTTGTGAATAACTTCCTCTATGCGAAACCTATCAGACCTTAAATCCCATAGGAAACAGAGAGGGCTTGAAGAATACCATTTGGCCTGAAGGATGATGATAAAGCACATGAGCTTTGTAATCAAAGAACTGATTTTAAATCCAGGTTTTACCCCTTCCTGGGCAAATTTGGGCAATTTTCTTAACCTATCCAAACTTCAGCGTCTCACTTCTCGAAGGTGGATAATCACCAAATCTACCTTCTAAGGCTATTGTGAGGCTTAAATGAGGTAATGTTTGGAAAGCACTTAGAAGAGTACTCCATAAGTGGTTGCTATTATTGCTGAAAGTTCATGCTGTCTTGGGGATAGACCAATTGCCCAGAACTTTCCTCTTTAGGTTGTTTGACAAGGTCCTATTATCTATGAAGGATTAAGCTTTATTGCCCTCCCAGGAAGTCCTGATTGACCAGCCATGAGCTCTATCAAAATCAGAGTTGTTGGTGGTTCACACTGGAGAACCCCAGACACAGGTGATACAACAGACCTTTGAAAAGCAAAAGCTTTGTGTTTAGTGCTCTCACTCTTTATCATTCTTGATTTAACATGTGGCATGTGGAATACATCATTTGTTTCCTAAATCTTTATTAAAAGAATTATTAAACTGGAAGAAAATCCCAACTTTTCAGCCACTAGTTATGCCAAAAGATCCACCAGTTAGTTAAGAACACTAACCAGTATCCCCACTTCTTTTTGCATATTATAGCTTCATATTATTTTATTAAATCATTCTGGTTTCCACTCTCTGTTCTATTAAGTTTGATACATGGTACACTATAGCCTCAAAAAAAGTACCTAAAATCTATCTCCCCAATAAAACATCTAGCTTCTTATGGAAGGCACTCAGGGAGTAAAGAGTGCACACACACACACACACACACACACACACCTCCAAGAGACAACTGAGCTTTACATGACATAGTCATTTAGGTTTATATCCACAGTAGCAAGTAACAAGGGTATAGTAAATAGGGTTCAATGAAGGTGTATTAAAAGAATGACTCGAAGAATTGGTTAATTACTTAATTAGGTATATTTATATATATAAGTAAGAGTATTTAAAACTCATACACATGCAAGTGAGTATACAGCCATATGCTATGTATTTTTTAAAATCTCTTTAATCTATGTCGGAATGACATATTATTTTGAGATCATCCAATAAAGTCCTCCAATTTGTTTTTGTTTTTGTTTTACATAAATATCATTGCTATTTTAAGCAGAGAGAGGCTAATAAATAATTCTATCGGATACTTCATCTTCCTACAGGGGTAGCAGATGTATGTAAGGAATCAGTTACTTAATTCCCCTAATCACCCATTTCTTCCCTCCCTCTTCATTCTGTGCTTGGAAACTTCCACATTCCCCAGTGTGCTAATAGCTGACCCTGGAAACTGGCAGAAACCAAAACCTTCTCTTGAAAGCAGCAGGCTCCATATGGTTGCTTCAAGCATGGAGGGTGACCCTGCCAAGTCCCCTGCAAAGGGATTTTACAGAGCAGAGAGACAAACGTGTCCCTTTAAATGTTAGTCATTGAGCCAGAGAGAAGAAACTGCCTTCCTGATGAAAGGCAGTTAAAGTACTTTTCAGCCTCTGATCTGCAACCTATAGGAAGTTTTGTACAATGGCGGCTCAATGCCAAGCATTAAAAATAAATGTAATCATCAGATGATTAGCTCTAAAAGTCTTCCCTCAAAAAAATGATAGAGCTGTCAGTTACAATTGAACATACATATGCATATTTGAAAACAGGGAGACCAAGAATATCTTCGAGTGGTTGAAACCAGCACTATTCTACATGTGTGTGAGGGTAACAGAGGCTATGACATAGCATATGAAGTCAATGGTGGAGTTGTTATTATTTATACATGAGTAAAGATTACAAATGCAAGCCCCAGCTCAGATCTCTCACCCCCTGGATCTGTGAAACCTGTCACTCAGTCTCCCGCGGTGTGTCTTCCTGTCTCCAAGCCATTGGACCACCTGCTGCCAAGACTCTCATCTACTGCATCGCCCGAAGGCCTCGATGATAACAGCATTGATTCCAATGTACATCTAATTACTTCTCATAATCTATTCATTTCACAATAGTGTAGTGAAACATCTGTCACATCATAAACTCTTTAGTAGCCTTATCAAACCACCAAAACACACTCGGCTGCCAGTTGGCAGCTTCCTCGGTTTCCCGTTTATTAATATGATGCAAACATTTCTAGTCCTTTCTGCAGCTTTAGATGAATTTCCCCAATGACCAGTGAAGCAGAACTGGGAAAACTGCAGCTTAAATGTCTGTGTATTACCTATTGAGGGACAGATCCGGCCGTTACACAGAAATCAGTTAAAATAGCATTATTTCCTTAGAGGGACTATCTCTGAATAAAGTTCTTTCGCTCCTAACAGTGAAAGGGCTCCTTCCCTGGCTTCAGTGCGTCTGATTAATTTACTAAAATAAGCCATGGAGACAGGATTGCCTTTGAATAAGATATTACACGGGAAAGCTTGTACCTTCACCTGTCTAACTTTACCTTTGGGGAAATTATGCTATTTCCTTTTCCTCTTCTTTTGAATTCTCTCTCTTCATCCTTTCTCTTTTCTCTTTTAATGCCTTTTTCTCTCCACCTTTTTGTGGACAATCTAGGAATGAGACTTATCACGTCATAGCTGATTAGCAAATACTGCTGCCATTTGGTGATAAAGTCTACCCAATGTTCTGGGCCAATGCTGATGCCGCATTATTCACAAAAGAAATCGATCACCAGGTACTAATTGTTGGTGGACTTACTTCCTTTAGAACCCCGATGAACATCACCTGCTTACGCAGCTCTCCCAGGGAGAAGTACTTAGTCCTCTCTCTCTATGCTTCTAACGGCTTGACATCTCTACTCATGCGCTTAACATATTGACTAAGCATCTTTGGTGTGCCAATATGGCTTTTTCTAAGGTGAAGACTATGACTTTTTCACGTTTGTATCCCTGGCAACTCACTGGGTGCCTGGTACCCCAGACAATGTCAAATAGATGTAGAAGATTTTCTAGTTCATTCAAGAGATTTGAAAAACTGCAGAGATTCAAGAGTTACTTTACATTTCTCATGAACAATAGCAGTATTAGTCTCCATATTTCACTCTGATAATAATAGCCAGTGCTCATATATACCAGGTGCTCTCCTAAGTACCTCATCTATAGCAACTCATTTAATCCTCATGGCAACTCTGTGAGGTAGGTACTGTTATGACCCATATTTTAAAGGCAAAGGATTGAAATGCAGAGGGACTGAATACCTTGCCCAAGGTCACACAGCTGGTACACGCCATGGGCTCAGTCATCTGGCTCCTAAGTTCCTGCTCTTAACTCTTACACTATACAGTAGTCCCCTACTTACCTGCAGGTTTGCCTTCCGTGATTTCAGTTACCCATGATCGACCCCTGTCTAGAAGCAGGTATTTCTCTTTCTGACCTACATTGGAAGGACAATAGCAGCCTAACACTAGGTCAAAATACCTATGTCATTCATCTCACTTCATCTCATCATATGGGCATTTTATTATCCATATCATCATGAAACTAAGAAAGGTGAGTACACACATTATGAGTTAGAGATACACACAGAGAGACTACATTCACATAACTTTTATTACAGTATATTATTAAATTGTTCTATTTTATAATTACTTACACTTGTTAACCTCTTACTGTGCCTAATTTAAAAAATATGATCAGTAAGGATGTACATATAGGCTAAAACAGTGTATCGAGAGTTCAGTACTATCTGTGATTTCAAGCATCCACTGGGGTTCTTGGAACATAGCCCCCATAGATAAGGGGGGACTGCTATACCAATTCTCCAGGAGCAAAACTGTCCTCTTATTGAATTCAGATGATTCTTACATCACTTGATCAGTTAGTCTTTCTGGAGCAATGGTAGATGGTCCATAGAGACAGAAGGTCTATTTCCCAAGCTGTCCGTGTGGGGTATAGGACATATATGTGGTTTTTGCCACTCACATTCACATAGTGTTTTGCCAGGTAAATTCAGCACTACCTTCAGATATTACAGTTAGAGGGGCCAATTTCCATGTCTGCAGAAAGAACTCAAGCTTTCTTCATATTTCCAGTACAGACTTGAGAAAATCATTTCTGACATAACCATTGACTCTTATTAATCTGATTTTTTTAAAAATCATTCTAAGAAGTCATAGATGTTACAGTGTTCTATAGTTGTATTCCTGGAATTCACCAAAATATAAATTTATTTCCTATAAAGCATGAGATAGCCACCGAATAATGATGGCTATAATTATCCTGGATTGGATTTAGTGCTAATGACTCAGAGATGAAAGACTATATCATATTACAGATCCCTTTGGATAACAATTCCCCGAGTCCCCAGTGGTCAAAGCTAAAAGGAAATCAACTGTTTGTCTTTATGTTCACTCCACATAATGTATAGCTTATGGCTGCATGTATCAAATTTTTTTTAAATATGCTGTTAACAGGCTAGGTCTCTATTTTAGCGTATCTCAACATAACCTATAGCCCTGTGAACTACAGTTTGGCTTATTTCAAAAACCACAAATACTAGAAGGACTAGATGTGGGCATGGCAGCAGAACTGAATGAAAGTTTAAGTGTGCATTGCAAGGTGATGGATCCATGGTAAATGATGCTGTCCTAGGACTTAGCATCTATTTGTAGTCATGAAGGGGATCAACTTGTTTTCACAAGAGGAATATATGTAAGAATTTAGCTAGTGCAGAGGAAAGGCTGTCCAGATTGATGATTAAGAGTTGTGATGTGAAAAAAAAAAGTTGTGATGTGACCTCAGATAGACCTGGTTCAAAACTCAGCTCTTCCTTTTAATAAGCAGATGAGTGACATCATGTCACTTCTTTAAATCCCAAATTCTTCATTTGTCTAGTGGTCATGACAACAGTACTCATCCCAAAGGACTAATGGGAAGAAAACACAATGTAGCACATTTGACGTGAAAGTGTCAGCTGTAAATGAAGTACTAGATAACTAGTACTGTCTAGTACTGTTCCACTCTTCATCCCCATGTCAACAAGACAAGGCAAGTGAGGATCAAAGTGTTTGAAGTCAATACTATAATTTATCTCATTTCTTTGAAAACTGAGATGAAGTCTTCAGATACTTTTAATATTTCACCAGGATCTTTATAAGTGTATTTAACCAAAAAGCTCTACTCTTTAAAATACTAGCTGAAGGGTGGCTATGTCACCCTAAATATGCTAAAATTTAGCATATTTAGCTATATGCTAAAATACTAGCATGGGTGGCTCAGTCTTTGAGCGTCTGCCTTTCGCTCAGGTCATGATGATCCTAGGGTCCTGGGATTGAGCCCTACGTCGGTCTCTCTACTTAGCAAGGAGCCTGCTTCTCCTTCTCTCACTGCCCCTGCTTGTGTTCCCTCTCTCGCTGTATCTCTCTCTGTCAAATAAGTAAATAAAATCTTAAAAAAAATACTAACTGAAAAAGAAAAATGCCTCTGTGAGGTATCCACCACATTATAGAATTTGATTTAACTGTTCATATGTTAACTGATTTTCAACAATAAGTACCTCGAAGTGGATGACATAAAACAAGGAGTCATAGATGTCGCTTTCAAGAAAGAGTCCAGTTAAAGACAAGGAATTTCCCCTTAGGAAGCATCTAGAAAGCAACGCGTTGTAGCCAAATAATGAAGTGTAACCAGGGTTATTAAGAGTACTAGTGAGTGAATCACTAAATTGTACACCTGAAACTAATATCACACTGTATGTTAACTAACTAAAATTTAAATGAAAACTTTTTAAAAAGTCTTAATGAGGGCTGCACAAGTGAGCAGGGCAGGCTCAGAAAAGGGAGGGGCCACCATAAGCACCACCACCAAGAGAGAGTCCTCAGAACAAGTGAGGGGGAGCTGAATTTGAGGGATGGGTAAGACATAGATAAACCGCTGGGTCGTGAGAAGTCTTCCCTATCTAAGAGAACAATTTCTGACTCCTATGGCTCTCATAGTAGTTGTAGTTGGCTTTTTCAAAGCAGAAAGTGCCAGGACACATGTAGCTATCCATTTTTGCTTATTAATTTTCGCCAATTCTTCATGTACAAATCCAAGGTGGATTTGCATGGAGATACGGTTAAGAGTACTATATACAGAAGACTTACTGAAGCCAGTAATTCTCAATCCTTAGCTATCCTGTGGCCCAGACAGTAAAATTTCATTGCTCCACCCTTCAGCTATAGTCCGCAGAAGTACCTCTCCCTGAAAGCTCAGCTTGACCATGAAACCTCTCTGATTATATAAAATTTGGGGAAAATGTGTCTTTTCTTTAAAATGGCCCTTGACTTGTAGGCATTTGGTGAACTGACAATAATATGGTCCTCTTATTTCTGCAAAATAAGTTTTTTTGGAAGTACAGAATAATTTAACATCTAGGATCTCATGCTCTTTTGATATCTGCAAACATATTTGTATAAATTAGCATGATTCATCCCATTCTCAAACAGTCCCCATTCTCAGACTTAGTGCAATATGGTTTTCCAGGAATATCTTAGTTACATGAACTCACGGAAGTTGACTGATTAGTGAGTTAAAGGAACAAATAATTAAGGGACTCTAATAGATTTTTTTCCAGATGGCTAACTGAACTGCTCACATGTCTGCCTCTGAAGAAACATTTTTGTAGCTGTCGTTGGCTCAGTTAATGGAGGGCTATTGAAAGAATTACAGTCTTTCAATGTGACATCAAAAAACTTCGTATTTGCGCTCTTACCTACTCATAAGGCTTCCTCTCCATCCTGTGCCTCAACTTTAAGATCACAAACATGCCACTGTCCTTGATTTCTCTTCTGTGGCTGATTTCTCTTTTTCTGTCTCTATCTTTGTCCCTTTAAGTCTGTGGCTAGTTTCTGACAGGTCACTAGTCTGCTTTGTCCAGGAATGGCGACCAAACACTGGGAAATGCCATTCCCAGTGGCCATCTTCCTTTAGAAAGTGGAATAAGATCCCAGAGAAGGTCTGTGGTTGGAGGGGTCCTGGGACCTTAACTTACAGCTGAGGCTATAAATCCTAGTCAGACAGATGTATGATTCAGATAGACTTAGACCAAAAGAAGTTGAGAAACTCAGGTCCTGAGAGAAAAACATCCAGAAAGGTGACTAAGTTTTATATATATATATATATATATATATATATATATATATATATATATATATATATATATATAGAGAGAGAGAGAGAGAGAGAGAGAGAGAGAGAGAGAGAGAGAGAGAATATACAGGCAAGAGTTTAAGAAAGGAGAAGATAATTGATATGGTGGGGAGAAAGGGAAATCGAACTCACCAGGATGGAAAAATATGGACCTAAATGAACTTCTATCATCTTCAACATCTTTTTGTACAGCGTCCCCATGAAAAGAAGAGTAGGGAGCTTCCCAGCCCTCTCCTGCCTGCCCCTGCTGTCCTGCCTGCCTCCCCATCCCCTTCTGCCTAAACTAAGCCTCAATGCTGTCCTGCTGCCCACACCTTTCCTCACATCACTCCCGCCTTAGCCACTTGCCGGGCGTCACCTGACTCATCGACTCTTTCTTCCCATTTTATCATGTGGAGATACTTGGAGACTTTAGAGCAGAGCTGGGGAGAGGGAAGACTTGTGAGGACCTCCCCCAAAACAACTCTGCTAGGCAAGGTCAACAGAAGCCAAGTAGACAGCAGACCTCCTTGAATCAACACAGTCTTCCTTCATACACGTATATTTCCTTTGTCCCCATCCCAAGGACCAAAGGGCCACTAGCTTTGTATCTATGCCTCAGCCTTCCTAGAACTCCAAAACAGTCACTTTAACTGCTCAGAGACCTGGTAAGAAGAGAAAGTGCAGAGAAATTGCAGCACAAGAAGACTGAGGAGGAACTGAGCCAAGGCTAACATGGGATAAAAGCTTTGCTGAGGAGACAGGAGAAACATGTGAGACCTGAGTAGGGGATACTATTCAAAACAAGATAGCAAGTTGTAAATTCAGGAAAACGAAGAGTGGAGGTGAGCAGTTGGGGAAATGCTGAAGGTAAATGCAGGATGTAGGTAGTCTAGCTAAATAAAATTTACTGAGACCCTATAATGCCCAAAGTATTATGGATGATGCAAAGTGCGGTGAAATATCACCCCTGTCTCCCAGGATTTACACTGTATGGGACAGAAGTAGATATGCACACCAGAAACTGTAATCTAGGGCAGAATGAAGAAGTACTAAAAACGCAATATCCATAAGGAAGATTCAGAAAACAGGAGAGAGACAAACTCTAACATGTAGGAAAGTCTCATTGGGAGCAGTCATATGACCTGGGCCATGGACAGATAGGACTACAGAAGATGAAAATGAACCTGGAGGGGTACCTGGGGGGCTCAGTCACTTACGCATCTTCCTTAAGCTCAGGTCGTGATCTCAGACCCGCATCAGGCTCTCTGCTCAATGGTGAGTCTGCTTCTCCCTCTTCCTCTCCCCGTGTGCTCATGCTTCCTCTCTCCCTCTCAAATAATTAAATAAAATCTTAAAAAAAAAAAAAAAAAAAGGAAAGGAAAGGAAAGGAAAGGAAAGGAAATGGGAAATGACAGAGAAAGACTTTGCAGGTGGAGAGTGCTGCATGAGCAACGCAAGGGCGATATCAGGGAAAGCTGTGGCCGTGTAAGTGGCCTGCACCTCTCGCTTATCCGCTCCTTCAATGAACACACCTACAACACTATCTTGTGTCAGAGCCTGCCTGAGGCTCAGCAGCAATCAAGTGAATCCAGTTTGGTTTCTGCTCCAATTCTTTCCAACACTGCAAAACTGGAGGTGTCTGGAAGGGATTCAATCCAGATTCCAAAGGAACATAAATGTCAAGCAAGAAACCTAAGTCCCGTTCTCCATTTTCTGTAACTCTGTCCCACTCCCTGACGTGGGAAATGGCATTATCAGTTAGTTGTGCGTCTTGGGAAAGTCACTCTGGCCAGAGCACTGAGTGCAAGTGTCTCCGAGCTCTCTGGGCTTGGACCTAGTTTGTGGCGACGTGGCTGAATGCACCAGGGTCAGATTCGTCAGTAAATACAGGACCCGTTACGATGTTTTCCTCAGGAAAATGCTAGAGAAGACTGAAGTAAGCCAGCGTGTCAAGTACACTTGCTCCTTCTGTGACAAAACCAAGAAACCGAGATGAAAAGAGGAGGTGTGGGGATCTGGCACTGTGGTTCCTGTGTGAAAACCGTCGCCGGTGGGGCCAGGACCTACAAACAGCACTTCCGTAGTCGCAATAAAGCCTGACATCAGAAGACTGAGGGACTTGAAGGCTAGAAGTTCCACTGTATGAAACGTTGCTGGCCTATAATAAATGGGTTAATTTTTGTAACAAACTACTTTGGTTTGTTGTTCAATTTATTAATTAGATGTTTTTTTTTTTTTTTTTTTTCAGAAAACTTGGAAATTAAAAATCCTTCTAATTTTTATCAGAAAAGTAAAAAAGTGTTAAAACTTTGGTATGATAGTATAGGGAGCAGGAGAAAGCTTAGCCCTATTAAATATATAGAATCTAAATGGCCAGCAACTAGTGTAGACAAATGAATATTTATTGAATGCCAGGATAATTCAGCCAGGGTCTTCATTTTATCAGGCACACAGGCAGATGACTTGTCCCTTGCCATCTCTTGTCATTGTGCTTTGTGACTTCAATACCCAGTGGTAAGCACCAAGGGAGACAAGAAGCAATTTCTGAGTTAGTACACTGTCAAATCTGTGATAAGTCTGGACTTCACAGTAGCTACCCCTTGACTAAGGAGTAGAGACACTAACCAGGCAGTGTTTCTGCTGGGTCTGGGCCATGGATTGAGAGGCTTTCAGGGGATCTCAAGGCAGTCCCCGCAATACCACGTTGCCTCCCAAACTGGCCTTGTCATCTTCCCTGGAACACGTTCTCCTCCCCCCTATAGCTCTAGCCAGAATTACTGATTTAAAGATCCACAGCCTTCGACTCGA
>JAPYYJ010000949.1:0-14897 GCA_028533885.1 Nasua narica
TTCTTTTGATGTCTATTAGCATGATAAATTGTTTTCCACCCCCTCACTTTAAGTCTGGAGGTGTCTTTGGGTCTAAAATGAGTTTCTTGTAGACAGCATATCAATGGGTCTTGGTTTTTTAATCCATTCTGTTACTCTGTGTGTTTTGATTGGGGCATTTAGCCCATTTATGTATCTATTGACAGATATGAATTTAGTGCCATTGTATTGCCTATAAGGTGACTGTTACTGTATATTGTCTTTGTTCCTTTCTGGTCTGTGTTCCTTTTAGGCTCTGTCTTTGCTTAGAGGACCCCTTTCAATATTTCCTGTAGGGTTGGTTTGGTGTTTACAAATTCTTTTAGTTTTTGTTTGTCCTGGAAGCTTTTTGTGTCTCCTTCTATTTTCAATGACAGCTTAGCTGGATATAGTATTCTTGGCTGCATATTTTTCTCGTTTAGTGCTCTGAATTTATCGTGCCAGTCCTTTGTGGCCTGCCGGTTCTCTGTGGATAGGTCTGCTGCCAGTCTAATATTTCTCCTTTGTATGTTACAGACTTCTTGTCCCAAGCTGCTTTCAGCTCGGGATTTTCTTTTTGTCACTAAGACTTGGAAGTTTTACTGTTAGATGATGGTATGTGGACCCATTTTTATTGATTTAAGGGGGGGTTCTCTGTGCCTCCTGGATTTTGATGCTTGTTCCCTTCACCAAATTAGGGAAATTCTCTGCAGTAATTTGCTCCAATATGCCTTCAGCCCCTCTCTCTCTTTCTTCTTTTTCCTGGGATCCCAATTATTCTAATATCATTGCGTCTTATGGTATCAATTATCTCTCAAATTCTCCCTTCGTGATCCAGTAGTTGTTTGTCTCTCTTTTACTCAGCTTCTTTATTCTCCATCATTTCATCTTCTATATTACTAGTTGTCTCTTCTTCCTCATTTATCCTAGCAGTAAGAGCTTCTATCTTTGATTGCTTTTTTGATTAATAGCCTTTTGATTTATTAATAGCTTTTTTGATTTCAACTTGGTTAGATTTTAGTTCTTTTATTTCTCCAGAGAGGGATTTTATTTCTCCAGAAGGCGAGTCTCTAATATCTTCCTTTTTTGGAGCCCAGCTAGCACCTTGATAATTGTCATTTTGAACTCTTGTTCTGACATATTACTAATGTCCATATTGATTACATCCCTAGCTGTTAGTACTGCCTTTTTCTTTTTTTTTTTTTGTGGTGAGTTTTTCTGTCTTGTCATTTTATCAAGATAAGAATAGGTGAATGAGAGAACAAAATACTAAACTGGTAGCAACAACCCCAGAAAAATATACACTAACCAAATCAGAAGAAAGCCAAAACCAGGGGGCGAAGAAAAGGGAGGAAAAGAAAAGAAAAAAAAGAAAAAAATCTATATATATTAGATTTGTGATTAGAACAGAGCCCCACACTTGATTTTGGGTGTTTTTGGTCTGTTAGAAGAAACTACCTCCCAAAATTTTAAAGAAAGAAAAACTTAAAATATACAAAAATAAGGGAAATCATTGTGAAGGTATGGAATATAAGTGTAAAGGTGAAAATAAAAAAGTTTCTAAAAAAGAGATTGATAAGATAAGAGGTTGGTTGAAAAAAGAAAAAAAAAGAGGAAAGAATGTGATCAGGCTGGAGACTAGAACAAAGCCGTGTGCTAGATTTAGGGTATATTTTGATCTATTAGAAGAGATTGTATCCCCAAAATTTAAAGAAAAACAAAACCCTATGTATACAAAAAATAAGGTTAAATACAATGAGGGGGATAAAATATGAATATAATAGTGAAAATCAGAAAAGATTTTTAAATAGGTATTGATAGGATACTAGTTAAAAAATAAGAAAGAGGAAAAATAAAATAAATAGAAAAAGAAAAAAAAACCTCAAGTTTATAAAATTTAACTCCGAAAGACTTAAAGATCATGGGAAAAAAAGCCATGAATTCTGTGTGTTGCTTTTTCCTAACTCTGGAGTTCCGCAGTTTTCATTGATGGATGAACTTGGTCTTGGCTGGATATTCTTGCTGATCTTCTGGGGGAGGGGCCTGTCGCAGTGATTCTCAAATGTCTTTGACTGAGGTGGTATTAACCACCCTTGCCAGGGGCCAGACTAAGAAATCTGCTCAGGTTCACTCTTGGGAGCTTTTGTTCCCTGATTGCTTTCTGTACAGCTTTGGAGGATGGGAATGAAAATAGTGGGCTCCTAATCCCCGGCCTGGAGGAGCTGAGAGCTCAGGGCCCCACTTCTCGGTGTGCCCCAGAGAAAAGCAGTCAGTCACTCCCGTCTCCCTGGTCTCCGGCCACACTCGGAGCTTAGCTGGCCTGTGACCGAGTGTTTCTTTCTCTGGCATACTGCCACGTTTGGAGTCTCCAAACCCAGCAGATTCCTGCAGCATGCTGCTGCGCCACTCCTCCTGGAGGAGGAAGGAGCATGTCTCCCCGAATCTGCTCCTTGTGGGGTCCCTGCTCAAAGAGCAGCAGCCCAACTGTGCCTCTGATTGCAGTTTAAGGTAATCCCAAGCCGATAGCCCACTGCTCGGCTCCGTCTCTGCCATTGGCTTCCCTGCTGTGATACCTGGGAGCTCTGCCACCCTCATAAACCCCCGGTCTTTTTGTATCCCCGTGGGTCCTGAGACCACACTGTCCCAGCCAGTGTGGGACCCCACACTGTGGGACCCCACACTGTGACCCCCCGCTTAGCCTCTGGAGTGATGTCCCTCAGTGGAGCAGACTTCTAAAAGTTCTGATTTTGTGCTCCGCTGCTCTGTGGCTTGTCGGGAGCCAGCCCCTCCCCCTGCGGTCTATCTTCCCGTCGCTTTGGATTTAATTCTCCACACTTCCTACCTTCCAGAAAGTGGTTGATTTTCTGTTCCTAGAATTGCTGTTCTTCTTCTCTTCTATCTCCTCTTTGGTGAATGTGTCCTCATCTATCAGTGAAGAGAAGCCACTGTGTGAGTACCCTGTGCATGCCCAATACACCACACAACTGTGTCCTGACCATCTCCCAGGCCACCGCTGCCATCCTACAGACTCTGAAGGATCCTCTGAAGCCTGCCAAAACTTTTCCCATTAATCCCCAGGTCTGCAGCTGCCACAGCATCCAGATTTAGCATAATTCTTAAAGGCCCTAGGATTTTCAGAATGTTTTTTTCCCCAAATATGTTTATTTTATTTTTCAGTGTTACAAGATTAATTGTTCATGCACCACACCCAATGCTTCATGCAATATGTGCCCTCAATACCCACCTTCAGGCTTGCCCAACCCCCTACCCTCTCCCCTCCAAAACCCTGTTTGTTGCTCAGAGTCCACAGTCTCTCCTGGTTCATTGCCCCCTCTGATTTCCCCCCATTCACCCTTCCCTTCCTTCTCACAGTGTCCTCCATGTTTTTCCTTATGTTCCACACGTAAGTGGGACCATAAGATAATTGACTCTCTCTGCTTGACTTACTTCACTCCACATGATCTCTTCCAGTCCCAAAAATGAACTTTTGGGACTTCATCAAGATAAAAAAGTTCTTCACACCAAAGGAAACAGTCAACAAAACAAACAGGCAACCCACAGAATGGGAGAAGATATTCTCAAATGACACTATAGACAAAGGTCTGATATCTAAGATCTATAAAGAACTCCTTAAACTCAACACTCACAAAATCACATCAGAAAATGGGCAAAAGACATGAACAGACACTTCTCCAAAGACATACAAATGGCTAATAGACACATGAAAAAATGTTCATCGTCTTTAGCCATCAGGGAGATTCAAATCAAAACCACATTGAGATACCACCTCACACCAGTTAGAATGGCCAAAATCAACAAGACAGTAAACAACAGATGTTGGCGAGGATATGGAGAAAGGGGAACCCTCTTCCACTATTGGTGGGAATGCAAGTTGGTGCAGCCACTTTGGAAAACAGTGTGGAGATTCCTCAAGAAATTAAAAATAGAGCCACCCTATGACCCTGCAATTGCACTACTGGGTATTTACCCCAAAGAAGCAGATGCAGTTCAAAGAAGGGCCACATGCACCCCAATGTTCATAGCAACAATAGCCACAATCGCCAAACTGTGGAAAGAACCAAAATGCCCTTCAACAGATGAATGGATTTTCAGAATTTAAATGAGCATCAGCTTCAACTTAAAGTCACCAGCTGCATCGACCCATAACAAGAGAGTCAGCCTGTCCTTTGAAGCTTTGAAGCCATGCATTGACTTCTCTCTAGCTATGACGTCCTGGATGGCATCTTCTTCCAATAGAAGTTGTTTCATCTATATTGAAAATCTTTTATTTAGTGTAACCACCTTTATTATCTTACTTAGATCGTCTGGATAATTTGTTGCAGCTTCTACATCAGCATTTGCTGCTTTATCTTGCACTTCTATGTTCTGGAGATGGCTTCTTTTCTTAAATCTCATAAACCATCCTCTGCTAGCTCCAGACTTTTCTTCTTCAGGTTCCTCACATCTCTTAGCCTTCATACAATTGAAAAGAGTTAGGTCCTTGCTGTGATTTAGACTTTGACTTAAGGGAATGTTGTGGGTGGTTTGATCTTCTATCCAGACCAGTATTTCTCTAAAACAGCACTGTTGATGATTTTGCTTTCTTTCTTTGCTTTATTTCCAAGACTGTTTTGCTTTCTTATCTTTCATGCATTCACTGGAGTAGTACTTTTAATTTCCTTCAAGAACTTTTCCTTTGTATTCACAGCTTGGCTAACTGTTTGGTGCAAGGTGCTTAGCTTTTGGCATATCTTGGCTTTCGACATGCCTTTTCAATATGATCTTCCTTTTACTTGGGCATGTAGAGGCCAATGTAGGGTTATTAATTGGCCTAATTTTAGTAGTGTTGTGTGAGGGAGTAGGGAAACCTGAGGAGAGGGTCACAGAGTAGGGGAATGGCTGGTTGGTGGAGCAGTCAGAACACACACAACATTTATCAGTTAAGTTCACCATTTTATATATGGTTATGGTTTGTGGCAATTAAAATAGTAACATCAAAGATCACTTATCACAGATCATATAACAAATATAGTAATAGTAAAACATCATAATAAAATATTGCAAGAATTACCAAAATATGACACAGACACATGAAGTCAACAAATGCTTTTGGAAAGATGGCACTGATAGACTTGCTTGAACAAGGTTGCCACAAACCTTCAATGAGTAAAACAAAAACAAAGCCCCCCCATATCAGTGAAATAAATGAAGTGAATTAAACATGATATGCCTGTAGATAAATGGCTTACTGACACTCTGAGAAATTAAAGTGACTTGTTTCATGTCACATGGCTATGGCCAAGGTGGTGATGAGGAATAAATTAGTCTTTCAGAAAAAGAGAAGGTAGAGACAAGGTAGAAGCTTCCCTTGGACTTAGGACCCCAGAATTGAGGGATTCCAAAGTAGAAAGTAGTGTCAGCACTCACTGTGTCCCAGGGATTAAATAAGAAAGGAAGGTGGGAATTGTAGGGGGAAGCTTTAGAATTCTCTCAGGAATGAAGAAGTAGAGGGAAGAACAGGAATTTGAGCAGACTAGGAACTATGTTTGGGTTTGTCCTGCTCCAAAGAGATCCTTTGTCCCTGGACTAACACATCTCCCATCTCAGGCCCTGACAAACTCCCAGTCATCTTTCAAGAAATAAGAAACGTCTTTCAAGAAATAGGAAATCTTCAGTGTGTTTTACAGCCTGACTTGTTCCATAAAGGATTGAAGGTAGACTTGGAAAATGCTAAAGAGGGGAATTTATGTAGAGTTGGGTATTTTCAAAAGATTACCTGTGGGTATCCTTCTTTTGTTTTTGTTTCCTTTTTAAGAATTTATTGACATTTATTCAGTGGAAGGATGGGCACCTGATGTATTTTGGTTGACATTGAATGTTGCCATGTTATAACTTTTGAAGATTTATTTATTTATTTTAGAGAGAGAAAGAGTATGCGAGTAGGGGAAGAAGTAGAGTGGGAGGGAGAGGAAGATGGAAAGAATCCCACACAAACTCCACACTGAGCATGGAGCCTGATGTAGGGCTCAATCTCAGGACCCTGAGACTTAATTAAGAGCTGGATGCTTAACCAGCTGAGCCACCCAGGTGCCCCATCCATGTTATAACTTTTGAACCATCAGAACTAGAAATAAAAAAGCCTTACTATCCAAAAATTATATATTTTGTCCCATGTAATAGGATGTTAAATCTGAGAGTTGAAGTTTGCTTCTAAATTAATTTTTTTCTGATTACCACTTTGCCTAAGAATTCTGAAAAGATTAAAATAGCTGCTATTTGGAAAATAGAGACTTAGATTCTTAGCATAAAAACTACATAAAGTACTCTAGTCAGTTACCAACATGTTGATGTCTAACATAGGCAACATAATCATTACCAAAAAATGTACTGAACTGCTGATAGCACATACTTTTTAGAAAGAAACAACTACTTTTGAAATGTTGGCATATCTAAGATAAATAATTCTCTTGTGAGATTTCAGTGATTGACTTTTAATTAATAAGAATGTGTTTATTTTCTTAAGTTGCCCATTAGTACTTTTGTCAGGTATTAGTTGCCCATTAATAATTAAGGTGCCCAATAATAATTTTGTCAGGTATTAGTATAATATTGATACAGGGAGTTTTTATGGCACTTTCCCCTTACAATAGTAATCCGTAACTGAGATTGAGTATGTCTTTAGGTAATCCTTTCAAATTGAAGATTTAAATACCTTCCACCAAACTATGAACTACAAATTTACATAAAATACTGTGACTCGAGAAAGCATTGAAAAAAAATGTTTTCAAGAGGTAATTTAATTTAGCCCCTTGTGGCAAACCTTATGGGCTAGCTGCCCCATCACTATTCCCATCCCTTTCTCTTTCACCTACTTTCAGCCCTCACACATGCATGACACACATGTGGCCAGTAAGGGGGGAAGTTAGAAGTCCACTGAGAGTTTCTAGGAAACTTTATGTTTTGATTTTCTGATAAGAGAGAACAGGTGATTGGCACTGTCCCTACACTACACTCTACTTTTTGCCTTGTTGTCTAGAGCCTTTTGACCATAAATTACAACATGAAGAAACAGAGAGTCTGAAATGAAGAATTTGGGTTTCTGATGGCATTGTCTTGCACCTTCCAGTTCCAGGAAGCGACTACCTCATAAGAGAGAAACAATAATCTGATTAAGCTACTATAAATTAGACTTCTTATTACATTCCCAACTGAACCAACATGTACTTTTCTTCATATTTGAAGTCAATTTTATTTTACTGTCTAAAAATTCTGTTTTCTTTAAAGTCTTTATTTGGAAGGCAAAATTGTAGAAGTTTATCATTTTAAAATTCAAATAGAGACAGACATCAGCAAGATGGTAGACTAGGGTGCTCCATGCCCTCATTCCTTCACAGAAACATTAAATTAACAACTACAGACTAAATTAACTTTATAGGAGCTCTGAAAACTAGTCAGAGATCTGTAGCAGACAACCTAATGTACATTCAGAAAAAGCCATATTCAAAACATTAGGAAATTTTGTTACCTTTTTATTGCCTTTACACCACCCCACCCCTGGTGTGGTACAGGGCAGATGGGAGGAAGTGGCTCAATTCATTGCTTTTTCTCTCATACAGAAAAGGCAAAGTGAACTAATTTGAAATATTCTGGCCTATCTGGGTGGTCTAAAGGACTGGGTTCTCTCTTTGCCTGACCCAGAACATGGACTAGGACATTTGCAAATAGTTTGGATCTCAGACTGAAGGCTGAGAAGGGCAGTGGTAGACACCAGTGGTAGACACCACAAGACAGGCACTTGGAAGCTGCAAGGTACTATAGACATGCAGATGCCTGGGACAAGAAATTATGGACAGGAGTACAGTACAACATCTGAGACCTTGAGAATAAGCTGGGATGAGATTCTGGAAAATTAAGACATTTAAAAGCAGCCAGGGGAAATTGGAAAAAGAAAAGGCACACTCAGGATGCCTCGGTGCAGTCAGTTAAACGTCAGACTCTTGATTTCGGCTCAGGTCATGATCTCATGGTCCTGAGATTGAGCCCCACGTTGGGCTCTGTGCTCAGCATTGTGTCTGCTTCTCCCTTTCCCTCTGCTCCTCCCCCCATTGATGCTCGCTCACTCTCTTTTTCTCAAATAAATAAAATCTTAAAAAAAAAAGAAAAAAGAAAAAAGAAAAAGTACACTTATAGGCCCAGATAGGACTTATGCCTAAAAATGACCTGAGAAGCCCTTAGGCCTATACTCTGTACTATTCTCAAGGGCCCAGGGGACTGCTAATTAACAAAGATCTTCCATACTAGTCTGGAAAGACTAGGAAAGGTGGCTGTTTTTCAAATGATAAGTTTTCAGCAAAAAAACCACAAAGCATACAAAGAAACAGGGAACATGGCCTATTCAAAAAAAACAAAAACAAAAAAAACCCAAGATAAATCTTGAGAAAATATCCCCAAAGAAACTCACTCAGGAATGTCTTTAAAGCAACTGTCTTAAATATATTCAAGAGCTAAAAGACAACACAAAGAACCAAAAGAAGTCAGGAAAACTGTGTATGAAAAAGTGAGGATTTCAATAAAGAGCTAGAGTTTTTAAAAGGAACCAAATAGAAATTCTGGAGCTAAAAAAATACAGTGACTAAACTGAAAAGACACTAACAGAGTTTCAACAGCAGATTTAAACAAGCACAAGAAAGAATCAGTGAACTTAAAGACAGGGCATTTTAAGTTACAGAGACTGAGGAGCAAAAAGAAGGAAGAATGAAGAAGAGGGAACAGAGCAGAGCCTAAGGGACTTATGGGACATCACAAGCTGATCAGTATACATATCATGGTAATCCCAGAAGAAGAGAGAGAAAGGGGCAGAATAATCTGCCCCTTCAATAATCTATTTGAAGAAATAATGGCTGAAAACTTATTGAATATGAGGATAGACATAGTTTTACACATCTAAGAAGCTCACTGAATTCCAAAGCTCAGTGAACTTAGGAAAAACCCAAAGAGCCCACAGTGAAGATATAATTAAACTGTCAGAAGTCAAAGAGAGAATCTTGAAAGCAGCAAGGGAAAATGTGGTATGTACATAAAATTGAATATTATTCAGCCTTAAAAAGGAAGGAAATTTTGATACCTTGGTGTAAAATTGTGATACCGTTACATTATCACAGTTTATATTTTTCATTCTGTTCTGTGACCACAATTTGCAATGTGCTTCATATTGGTTTTCTTACTACTTTGCTTTATATTAGTTTTACATTCAATTATATTCAGTGCTCGAGAATAGTTCTTTTACTGTAACTTATACATTTCTGTGTTCTTATTTTGATTATTTTTGAATAATCTCTTAATTGCTCCCTCCCCTACAACTTGGATGAACCTGGAGGACATGATGCTAAGTGAAATAATCCAGACACAAAAAGACAAATTATATATGATTCCACTTACACAAGATTCTAAAATAGTCAAATCTATAAAGATATAAAGTAGAATGTTGGTTGCTGGGAGTTGGGGGGACAGATGGAAGTGGGTGTTAGTGTTTAATGGGTACAGTTCCTTTTAGAGAAGATGGAAAATTTCTGGAGATGGATGGTTGCACAAGAATGTGAATGTACTTAATACTAACAAACGGTACACTTAAAAATGGTTAAAATGTAAACTTTTTGCTTATTTAACCATAGTAGAAATTAAATATAAATAAAAAGGTTTTAGAACTTAAAAAAAATGAGGCTAAGGAGAAATGTAAAAATGTCCCTTTTTTTTTAAACACCATAAACTATCATTTAGAAATGACCATCATTAAATGTTATTTCAGATACCTTTCTGTAGTGGTATACATATGAAAATATTAATGAATGGATAAACAGATGAGAATGCTATTATGGAAATGGAATTGTTATACATGTACTTAATGAAATCTGGTTTTTTCAAGTTTTTATTAAAATTCCAGTTAGCTAGACCATAAGATAATTGACTCTCTCCGCTTGACTTATTTCACTCCACATAATCTCTTCTAGTCCTGTGCATGTTGATACAAAAGTTGGATATTCATCCTTTCTGATGGAGGCATAATATTCCATCGTATAGATGTACCACATCTTCCTTATCCACTCATCTGTTGAAGGGCATTTTGGTTCTTTCCACAGTTTGGCTATTAAACTTAAGTGTGGAGTGTAAAGAAAATCATGGAGGGCATTGTGAGAAGGAAGGGAAGGGTGAATGGGGGGAAATCGGAGGGGGTGATGAACCAGGAGAGACTATGGACTCTGAGCAACGAACTGAGGGTTTTGGAGGGGAGGGGGTGGGGGGGTGGGTGAGCCTGGTGGTGGGTATTGAGAAGGGCACGTATTGCATGGAGCACTGGGTGTGGTGCATGAACAGTCAATCTTGTAACACTGAAAAATTAAACATATTTGGGGAGAAAAATAAAAATAAATAAAAAAATATAATGTATATAAAAAAATAAAAAATAAAATAAAATTCCAGTTAGCATACTGCAATCTATTTAACAGGAAGAATGAAATGGATTTGAGTTATAAATATTGTATATCACAAATTCCTTCTGTTAAGAAAAGGTAAAAAGCACTCAGTCTCTCTTTTTCTAATTGTAAAATAATATAACAAAATTCACCTTATCAGTCATTTTAAAAAATTAATTAACTAATTAGTTAATTTAGAGAGAGAGAGAGTGAACAAGCAGGGGGAGTGGCAGGGGGAGAGAGAGAGGCAGGAAATCCCAAGCAGACTCATGCTGAGCATGGTGCCCGATGCTAGCTAGGTTGGATCCATGACCCAAGAGATCATGACCTGAGTCGAAACCACAAGTCAGACGCTTAAGCAGCTGAGCCACCCAGGTGGCCCTACTATATTAGTCATTTTAGTGTATCCTATCTTTTTTTTTTTAAGATTTTATTTATTTGTTTATTTATTTATTTGACAGAGAAAAAGAGATCACAAGTAGGCAGAGAGGCAAGCAGAGGGAGAGGGGGAAGCAGGCTCCCCACTGAGCAGAGAGCCAGATGTGGGGCTCAATCCCAGGACCCTGAGATCATGACCTGAGCTGAAGGCAGAGGTTTAACCCACTGAGCCACCCAGGCACCCCAAGTGTATCTTATCTTTTAATATTGTTTTCAGTTTTAGACATTTATTGACTCCTAGCTAGGAAAGATAAAGACAGGAGCACTAGTGCACTTTCCATTTCCCCTTCCTCGACTTCCTGACTTTTTAAATATTTTCTTTTTTTTTTACATTATCACGGTTTATATTTTTCATTCTGTTCTGTGACCACAATTTGCAATGTGCTTCATATTGGTTTTCTTACTACTTTGCTTTATATTAGTTTTACATTCAGTTATATTCAGTGCTCAAGAATAGTTCTTTTACTGTAACTTATACATTTCTGTGTTCTTATTTTTGAATAATCTCTTAATTGCTCCCTCCCTAATGTGAGTCCCACACGTTTAGGAAATGCTGCGTATAGTAGGTATAGAGCTTCCTTTCTTTTGTTCAAAACTTTGTAAACTATGCTTTTACTGTTGCAGAGAAGTGAAAAGACAGTCTGATTTTTCCGTAAGTGATAATTTATTCATTTGCTTAGGGGGCTAACGACTATTTTATCTTTGAAATTTAGGATATATCTTGCTATTGAATGTTCTGAAGCTAATTTTCCTGGGTCACTATTGTGCTTTTTCAATCTGCAGATCCACTTCTTTGTTCATTTAGCATTTCATATATACAATTGACCCTTGAACAACACAGGTTTGAACTGTGCCTGTCTACTTCTACATGGATTTTTTTTTTCTATAAATATAGTATAGTACTGTAGATGTATTTTTCTCTTCCTATGGTTTTCTTTCTTTTTTTTCCCAAATTTTTATTTAAATTCTAGTTAGTTAACATTAGTGTAATATTGGTTTCAGGAGTAGAATTTAGTGATTTGTCACTTATACAACACCCAGTACTCATCACAACAAGTGCCCTCCTTAATATCCATCACTATTTGGCCTATTCTCCACCTACTCTCCTTCCATCAACCCTCAGTTTGTTATTTTTCATTAAGAGTCTCTATGGTTTGTTTTCCTCCCTCCTTTTCCCCTGCTTCCCATATGTTCATCTGTTTTGTTTCTTAAGTTCCACATATGAGTGAAATCATATGGTGTTTGTCTTTCTCTGACTGACTTATTTCACTTAATATAATACATTCTAGCTCCATCCACATTGTTGGAAATGGCAAGACTTCATTCTTACTGATGGCTGAGTAATATTCCATTGTGTGTGTGCATCTATATTTGCACATTATAGCCTATATGGATATATAGGCTATTATTGATAATGCTGCTATAAACATTGTGGTGCATGTACCCCTCAAATCTGTATTTTTGTATCCTTTGGGTAAATACCTAGTAGTGCAATTCCTAGGTTGTAGGGTAGTTCTTTTTTTAACTTTTTGAGGAACCTCTATACTGTTTTTCAGAGTGACTGCACTAGCTTCCATTCCCACTAACAGTGTAAGAGGGTGCCTCTTTCTCCATATCCTTACCAACATCTGTGGTTTCCTGTGTCGATTTTAGCCATTCTGGCAGGTGTGAGGTATCTCCTTGTGATTTTGATTTGTATTTCCCTGATGATGAGTGATGTTGAGCATCTTTTCATGTGTCTCTTAGCCATGATGTCTTCTTTGGGAAAATGTCTATTCATGTCTTCTACCCATTTCTTAACTGGATTATTTGTGTTTGGGGTATTGAGTTTGATAAGTTCTTTACAGATTTTGGATACTAGCCCTTTACCTAATATATCATTTGCAAATATCTTCTCCCATTCCTAGGCTGCCCTTTAGTTTTGTTGATTGTTTCCTTCACTGTGCAAAAGCTTTTTCTCGTCATAAAGTCCCAGTAGTTCATTTTTGCTTTTGTTTCCCTTGCCTCTGGCAACGTGTCTAGTAAAAAGTTGCTGGGGCCAAGGTCAAAGAGATTTCTGCCTGTGTTCTCCTCAAGGATTTCAATGGTTTCCTGTCTCAAATTTAGGTTTTTCATCCATTTTGAATTTATTTTTATATACGGTATAAGAAAATGGTCCAGTTTCATTCTTTTGCATGTGGCTGTCTAGTTTCTCAACAGTATTTGTTGAAGAGACTGTCTTTTTTCCATTGGATATTCTTTCCTGTTTTGTTGAAGATTAGTTGGCCTTGTAGTTGTGGGCCCTTTTCTGGGTTCTTTATTATCTGTTTAATTAATTTTTGTGTCTGTTTTTGTGCCAGTACCATACCATCTTGATGGCTACAGCTTTTCAGTATAGCTTGAAGTCAGGAATCATGATGCCTCCAGATTTGGTTTTCTTTTTCAAGATTGCTTGGCTATTTAGGGTCTTTTGTGGTTACATACAAATTTTAGGATTGTTCGTTCTAGCTCTGTGAAAAGTGCTATTGGTGTTTTGAAAGGGATTGCTTTAAATTTGTAGATTGCTTTAAATTTGTAGATTGCTTTGGGTCTTATAGACATTTTAACAATGATCTTCCAATCCATGAGCATGGAATTTTTTCCCACTTCTTTGTGTCCTCTTCAGCTTCTTTCATAAGTGTTCTATAGTTTTTAGAGTACGGATCTTTTATCTCTCTTTTTTTTTTTCTTTTATCTCTTTGGTTAGGTTTATTCCTAGGTATCTTATAGTTTTTGACACAGTTGTAAATGGGATGATTCCTTAATTTCATTTTCTGCTGCTTTGTTATTGATGTATAGAAATGACTACAAATTTCTGTACATTGATTTTATATCCTGTGATTTTGGTGCATTCATGTATTAGTTGTAGCAATATTTTGGTGGAGTCTTTTCAGGTTTTCTACATAGAGTATCATGTCATCTCCAAATAGTGAAAGTTTGACTTCCTTCTTGCCAATTTGGATGCCTTTTATTTCTTTTTGTTGTCTGATTACTGAAGCTAAGACTTCCAATACTATATTAAATGGTAATGGTGAGAGTGGACATCCCTGTCTTGTTCCTGACTGTAGTGGAAAAGCTCGGTTTTTCCCCATTGAGGATATTAACTGTGTATCTTTCATATATGGTCTTTATGACTTTGAGGTATGTTCCATCTGTAACTACTTTGTTGAGGGTTTTTATTAAGAATGGATACTGTATTTTATCAAATGATTTTCTGCATCTATCGAGAGGATTATATGGTCCTTATCCCTTCTTTTATTAATGTAGTGTATCACACTGATTGATTTGTGAATATTGGACCACCCCTGCAACCTAGGAATAAATCCCACTTGATTTTGGTGAATAATTCTTTTAATTGCTTACCCCTTTTTTCTCTAGCTTACTTTATTGTAAGAATACACTGTCTGATACATATAGCATACAAATATATGATAAACAACCATTTGTTATTGGTAAGGCTTCTGCTCTGTAGTAGGCTGTTAGTTAAGTTCTGGGGAGTCAGAAGTTATACACAGATTTTTGATTGTGTAGAGTTGGGAGGCGTCAGCACCCATAAACCCTTTGTTGTTCAAGGGTAAACTATAATGTATATCATTTTATTAACTTGTTATCAATACAAATTATCCTTATTTTGGTCTTTTTTGATGATCTTCCATATCTTCATTTCTTTCTAATTATTTCTTCACATCATTTTCATTTGTATTATTTATGATTATCAAACTTTTATGATAGTAATCGAATTTTCAGCTATATCATTTCAGTTTTATGATTTATCAGGGTTTTTTTTTAACTTGGCAATCAATTTTATTTAACAGGGGAGGGGATAAAGCTGAAACATATTTTTATTTTTTTTAATTTTTTATTAACATATAATGTATTATTTGCCCCAGGGTACATGTCTGTGAATCATCAGGCTTACACATTTCACAGCATTTGCCATAGCACATACCCTCACCAATGTCCATAACCCTACCC
>JAPYYJ010000095.1:0-16943 GCA_028533885.1 Nasua narica
TGTGTGTGTGTGTGTGTGTGTGTGTGTGTACATAACATTAACCTACTCAATGTGGAAAGCATTCCTTCTTATATCCATAGCAAATCCCTTTGAGTGAGATATAAAATTACAAGCTTTAATCTGAAAACAAACTTTTAGAGAATCTGTGAAATAATGAAGAAGAACTTGGTCAGATAGGATTCAACAACTATGACAATAGCTATTCACTCTATGAGCTGAGCCTTACTGCAACCTCTCTTTCATCTGTACACATTTCCTCCATTAAACAAATATGTATTGACTGTTTTTTATGTTTGGGATATAAATGAAAGAAATAAAGATTTTCTCTTATAAGTTTTGTATTCCAGTTGTGGGGAGACTTAGGTAGTAAGTAGGTAGGTTGGCAGGAAGGTGGATGATTAGATAGATAGATAGATAGATAGATAGATAGATAGATAGATAGACAGATAATAGAGTTTCCCATATGGCAAATAAAATGTAAAAAGAAGAGAATGATGTTCAAAGGAGTCAGGTAAAGTTGCTTCAAAGGGAAATGGACTAACACTGGAAAAATATGTACCAAGCAGGTATATAAAATTCTGGGAAATGAGACTTTAGGATGGAGAAAGCAGGAAGTAAGAATTTTGACCAGAAATGTAGTTGCTATGGTGGAAGAGCAACAAAATGGAGAGGAAAAAAAGGCCAATGGGGATCAAGGCATACATTTAATTTTAAGTGTGATTAGAGAATTGTTAAAAGAGGTATCCTAAATTGAGGGTTTATTGAGAATCTTAAATTAAATGATAAATACACACAAGTATCTGGAAATACTGGTCTTCAATAAGTGTTAAACTGTCTTCTATTTTTCAAGAACCAATCTATAAGATTTTATGTGGGCAGTTTACTAAAAAAAAATCGCAAGCATTGAAGGCAAACAAATTTGGGTTTAATTCTTTCCTCTGATACCTATAGAATATGTGATTTTTGTGCCTAAAGGAATTAAAAGCCACTTTAAGCAGCTTCCATCTGTCTTCAAAAACACTTTTACAACCTCATTTGTGTCTGAGTAGTACATCTCCCCATTTAACTTACAAAAGAGTCAAGTATAAAATATAACAGAATATTGAATATATAAATTAACATTGAACACTACCGAGATATCAATATGTCATGATAAAAAATTATAAAACTATAGTTATACTAAGAATTTTCTAAACATTTATATTTCTAAATGAGGGACACATTAAACAAACCTTAATAGCCACACTGAATTGGAAAAAGACTGACTTTCCATGTTCCTTTTGTTCAGAAGAAACTTTTATCTAAAAAGCCCAAATCAGTTTACTATTAAAAATATATCTAATCTTATGAATTGCATAAAGACATTTAATTAGCTCAAGTTGCATGGATTCTACCTATCCAGCTAATTTCATATTAGACTTGACAAACTGCCCACAATATTAACAAGTTTTTCATAAAGACATTTTTGTGATGTGAATGTTGACATTATACTACCAACTTGCAGTATCACAAAACTAATTAGAATAAATACATGTAGAAAAAAATCATATTTTTCCATGCACATGTGGAAATTCCTTAAGCTTCTATAACCAAGTTTACCTCCATCATAGCTATGATATTTAATATTATAAGATAATATTAAATAATAATTAAATAAGATAATAAGATAATAGATAAATATTTTAAAAATCTGGCATAGTACCTACAACTTCCTCATAAAAACTGTCAACGATTTTAAATAGTCAACAACACGTAGATATAATTTTCTTCCTTTTTTTTCCATCCAAATATGTTGATTATAGTTATGCAGTATTTTTTCCACTATTTGGGAGGGAGGTGGGGTAGATAATTTTGTTTTATGATTTAAGGCCATTGAATAAGATGGAAAGTACTGAACGTTACTGCAGGTCCTGTATTTGAGTTGTTTGGAGTAATGCAGAGATTTGGGGTTTGTCCACTTGAAGACAAGGTGCATAATTCCATGAAAGAGAAGAAAGAATTCAATCTTCAAGAGAAGACTATAGCAGTGACATGCTCTCCAATCTTATTTTCTATTCTTCGGTCCACAGGACAACTATTTTTCCTAGCGTTCCTTGCAGTTAATTGAGTTGTGGCCACACTACTGACCCTATACCAAAGGAATGTACTCAGAATTACATGTTACTTCCAGTTCTGACCTTGAAAATCATTCATGAAATCCTCCACACTTTTTCTCCCATCCCTGTAGCAGGAACTGAAAATTCACAGATGATGGAGCCACAGAACGGAAGGGGCCTGGAGCACTGAATGACAGCTTGTTGGGTATTAGACCTAAGACCCATCTAACCTGCACTTAACTTACAGGTATAAACATTAACTTTAATATTTCAAGTCAGCAATATTTTGGGGCATATTTGTGACAATTTTCTCAATAGTTTAAAGGAATTCAGAATTCTAACTTTCAAGAATATAGGTACAGTGCATATATTTTTTCTTTTCTGTCTCCAGAGTGTTTTCCATGATTCCTGACATATAGTGGTCTTCAATCAATTTATGATTGACAGATTGACTGGTGGGATGAATAGATGAATATCTAGAAAGGTTACATTTGATTAAATAAATGTCACCTCAGCATATCATGGGTTCACTTCTGCTTTAGCTTAGGTATAACCTGATTTATCCTTTAAAAGCAAACATGTGACAATAAAATTAAACATATATACAGTCTTTGGTCAGTATTAGATTCCTATTGTAACAATTTTCTGTAACAAATTACCACACATTTGGTGGCTTAAAAATAATACAAATTTATTATTTTACGGTGCCATAAAACAGAAATCTGACATGAGTGTCACTGAGCTAAAATCAATGTGTCAGCTGGACTGAGTTTCTTAGGACTCTTGAGAATGTGTTTCCTTGAACATTTCCAGATTTTAGAGGCTGCTTTGTCTCGTGGCTGTCTTCCTTTATTTTCAAAGCTAGCAATAGCAAGTTGAATCCTTTTTATATCTTAATACTCTGACTTCCTCTTCTTCCTCTCTCTCTTCCACATTTTAAGAATCCCTGGACTATATTGGGCCTACCTACATAATCTAGAATAACCTCCCTATTTCAGGATCAGTTGCTTAGCAAATTTAATTGGTCTGCAACCTTAATTCTGCTATGCCACTTAAGATAATATATTCATAAGTTCCAGGGATTAGGATGTGGACATCTTTAGGAGGCCATTATTATGCCTGGTGCAGTTCTGTTATATAACAGTAAGTTTACTATATTTAATGCAATTCTTAAAACTCCATAATCAAAAAAAAAAAGCTACATAATCAAGAATCTGCATAGGAAACCACAGATTTTCACAGAACACATCAGTCTAATTTTGTTGATTTCCATTTTTGCATAAACTCTAAAAGGAAGGTACCAAAAAAGTTAAGGAGGTAAAAAACCCGAAACTCTGTTTCATATTCATTTCAAACATATTTGGAGTCACCCTGTATTATGCAGTATCATCATAGTTAATGAATTTTCCATCTGTTCTTGTTTGTTATCTTACTAATTTACTATATATGCTTGCCCTTAAAACAGCTGAAATAGTCTCTGGCTGGAGGCTGCAAAATACCATTGGAGAGCAGGGGACGATTTTGAGATATTTTCAGTTTCTATTGTAATGGTCTAGGAGTGTCTGGAGTAGCATCAGATTTCACATTCATCCTTGCTCACTCAGAAACGCATTTAGCTTGGGGCAAGTGGGACATATTCTTTTTCACACTGCTGACACTACAGAAGAGCCAAATGATGAAAGATCTAAAGTTTTTGTTCTCCAATTCCCCAAATCCCATGTTTATACCATGGTTTTCTTCACTGGAGAAAGGTTGGTCTCATGCAATAAAACTACCTCTGATTTCATAGCACTTCCTGATACAGGGTATTTGAGTTTGCACAATGGAATCTACCACGTTTTCTGTTTATCTTTTTTTTTAGTAGTTTCCTTAATTCTTCTTGTAAACAAAACAAAATTAAAAAAAAACAACAATATTTGGCTGTATGCCCATTGGTAAATGAAAACTTTCAAAGACAGAAAATGTTTGAGTTTTCCTAGGAAATCTTGTTTCCCCTCCTTTGAGCACTGCTAATTTAAGTCACAGCTACCTAACCTGTAATATTTGGAATGGTGTTCTTATTATGACCATGGTTATCTGACCCTCAGTTTAAATGTTATTAGTAGGACCACTGAATTTAAGACATGTCAGTAATTTCAGTTGAAGAGTGAATTTTTATCTTATCCTCAAGGCATTCAGTTTTCCTGATTGGCAACCAGGGTCTAAAGGGAGTAGTAGGACTTGGCCAGTTAGAGATGGAATGAGAGTTGAATCTCATCTGGGTGTAGTTTCCAGAGAGCTTTGGGACAGAAATTCTTCAAAGGAAAAACAACTTTCTAATGAGTAAACACCAAAATAATAGGAATGAGAAAGTGCCATCTGACTTCTAGCTGAAGTCTCCTACTTCAAATAAAGCAAATTCTTAAGGTCAAGTCAAGAGCAAAACCACATTTGAGCTCACTTACCAGATTCCCCACTGGAAACAGAAGGTCAAGCCTATTGCTAGCAGAAAAGTGAAGGAGTGTAGAAGAATCAAATCAAAGGCCAAGAATAAGCAAATAGCTAGAAAATGAGTATCTTACCCATAATCAGAAAATAGGGGCTGAAGGAAATCCAATTTTGAATTCCTGAGAGAGACTGAGTTCTACTGGCAAAATTTTGAACTCCACCATGTTTTGCAATGCCAAGCTGGATCTCCTTTGTTTTCTTATTGATACATTTTTGTATCCATTAGGTTTCTGCCTTTAAACCTGTGCAGAAAATTAAATAGGATCTTAATTCCATAATTTACAAAGCCAATTTACCTCAGAATATAGGACTTGGGCTTGGGCTCACAAAGACTTAGTTGGTTAGTCAACTGAGGGCTATTTGCATTTCTTTGGCCATCTGACACAGTAATATTCAAACTTCTTTAGTCTAATTTTAGAAATATACTTATTAAAAGGGTTCCTCTAGGAGATAATGTCAGGAAGAAAAGAGTTTTTTCTTTTTCTATCAGAATATTTTCTTACATTAGTAAATAGAGAAATGCTGAATTTGGCCATTACACACACAAAAATGAACTTCCTACTGGCAAAGTGTTCATAATAGGCCAGAACCCCAGGAGGGAAAAGATACAAACAGAAAATTTACTTTCAAATCTCTAAATTATAAGTAATCTTTACTATCTTTCACAGTGACTATTGGTCTCAAAAACATATTTCACAGTCCCTCTGAGAATTTCTTTGAATCTATTTTCATGGAATACACTTCTAAACTGAACTGGAAATATCAATCCTTATTTTTATTATTATTGTTTTTGTCACAGATCATGGAGAATGTAAATAGCAATAACATTCTTGAGGCTCTACAATGTAAAATACGTGCTGGTAGTTATTATAATTAATCCTCAAAATAACTCTATAACATTGTATATTGTTATACCTATTTGATTATTTTTTTTTTAAATTCCATTATATTTAATATACAATGTTGTATTAGTTTCAGGTACACAATATAGTGATTCAACAGTTCCGTATATCACCCAGTGCTCATCATGACAAGGATGAAGAAGCATAGTTAGAAATTAAATGATTTGTTCAAGAGTCTGAGTCAGGATGGAAATCCAGATCTGCTTGATTTTAAATTTGTGCTCTTTCATATGCACTGCACTATCTCTGTATAAAAAACAAGTCTTCCCTCACCCATATTTCACCTGCTGGTTCGTTGCTCTGCCCTGTAGTGCTCCCTCAGAAATGGCAGGGGTATCTAAGGAAGATAGCATTTTGGCCATGCACCTGACCTCAAATTTACATCTCTATGTCCCAGAATCTCTGTTAGATTAATATTAGTCTTTACCCAATCCTAAATTAAGTGTGGACACATAATTTTTTTGTTTTTCTTAGCTTAATTCCCTTTTAAATTTCTAAAATACAAGGTATATCATGCCTGTTATGCATGTATATACATATATATATATATATGTATACTTACAGATGTACATGTATTTGATAGGATCTATAAATATGTGAATGCTAAATCCTTATATATGTAATCGTATATTCTACATAAAGTACAGAATAGCAATAAAAGTAAAATCTATGGGAGTGCCTGGGTGTTTCAGTTAGTTAAGTCTCCCACTCTTGATTTTGACTCAGGTCATGATCTCAAAGTTGTGAGATTGAGCCCTCACACTGGGCTCTGCACTCAACTGGGAGTCTTCTAGAGATTCTCTCTTTCCCTCTCCTTCTATTCTTCCCCCGTGGATTCTCTCTCTCATTCTCTCTAAAATAAATAAATAAATATTTTTAAAAAATTTGTGCACCAATCTTCCCATACAATGAACAGAATATTGTCACTATCTTTGAAGAGCCTTCTGAAATCATTCCAATGCATAACTCCTCCCCCAGGTAAACACAATCCTAAATTAAGTGTTAATACTTGTTTTCTTTCCTTTACAGTTTTTTTTAAGGATTTTATTTATTTATTTGACAGAGTGAATAGCAGGCAGAGAGGCAGGCAGAAAGAGAGGGGGAAGCAGGCTCCCTGCTGAGCAGAGAGCCCAATGCAATGTAGGGCTTGATCCCAGGATCCTGCGATCATGATCTGAGCGAAAGGCAGAGGCTGTAACCCACTGAGCCACCCAGGCGCCCCTCCTTTACAGTTTTATCACACACATAAGTTTACACCAAAGCATAAGATAATTTAATTTTACAGAAATTGAGCCATATAGCATGAATTTCTCAGAACTCCTTTTTATTCTCAAAAGGCTACTGGTGAGATTCATTATGCTTATGTATGCGTGTGATATCGTAATTTATAAGAAATGTGCATTTGGTCTTTGTTCTGTTCCTGATGTGGAGCTCCTAAAATCATTAGCATTTCTTTAAGTGATGAGAATAAAGATGTCTTTTGTTGTTAATGAAGTGACTTTTGGAAATTCCTAAAGAATGAGGGGGCTGGCTGTCAAGTGAACTGAACTTGATTAAAATGTTGGCATTTTTGATCCCCAGTCTCTGGGAAGGGAAGAGGGCCTGGAGCTTGAATCAATCACCAAAGGCCAATTATTTAATTAATTATAAATATGTAATAGAGCTTCTATTAAAAACCTAAAAAGAGGAGGTTCGGAGAGCTTCCAGGTTGGTGAACCAACACATATCCACATGAGGGCCCCAAACCTCTCAAGGACAGAAACTCTTGTGTTTTCTCATGTATCCTTTCACCTGTTTCATTTGTATCCCTTAATATTTTTGTAATAAACTAGTTATCTAGTAAGTAAATTGATTTCCTGAGTTCTGTGAGCCACCCTAGAAAAATAAGTGAACTGTTGAAGTTGGAACCTTCTATTTATATCCAGTAGGTCAGAAATACAAGTAACAATCTGGGTTTGTTATTAGCATCTGAACTGGGGCAGCCTTATGGAACTAAGCACTTCATTTGTGGGTTCTGCTACTATTTCTGGGTAGATGGTGTCAGAATTCAGTTGAAAGGTAGGGATGCTTAGCTGAGTCTGAGAATTGCTTGATGGTGTGGGAAAAACACATAGTAGTTCCTATTTATTCAATTTTACTGCTTCTTCCATTGTTCAAGTTTAGATTATCTGTTCTCCCATCTGTAGTTTATTATAAATTTATTATTTAAACAATACTCCTTTCATTCTTAGTCATTTTCCTGGAGCATATGCAAGAGGTTCCCTAGAGAATATATTCAAAAGTGAAACCACTATCTGTTAGATGACACACATACTCAATTTTACGAGATGTACAGAGTTTGTTTGCCGAAACTGATATACCAACTTACCTTGCATTCGGCAGGATGTAGAAGTTCTGCTGCTTTATCTACCTGTCAGAACTTGATACAGACATATTTTTCAACCTAGAAATTTGTAAAACTGCATGTCATTATATTTTAAATTTGCATTTCCGTGATGACTAGTGAGTTAATGATACTTAAATCTACTTGTTGACCAGCCCACTTCTACAAATTCAGGCTTGGTCTTTTCCCCATTTTGATTTCGGGTTATTTGTATTTCTTAATGATTTCTATGGAGATCAGTGATCTTTTTATTATATGTTTTGCAAATATCTTTGAATACCTCTTGATGAACAGAAATTCTTAATTTTAGTGAAATCTAATACATTAGATCTTTCAGTTAATTATTTTTTTATTTTTATTTCTTATTTATGTTTTAAAGATTTTATTTATTTGAGAGACAGGTTGAGAGGGCACAAGTGGAGGAGGGGCAGAGGGAGAGGGAGAAGCAGACTTCCCACTGAACAAGGAGACTGATGTGAGCTTGATCCCAAGATCCTGGGATCATGACTTGAACCCAAGGCAGGAGCTTGATGAACTGAGCCACCCAGGACCCCCTGTTAATATCTTTTGCTTTAATTATCTATCCAAAGGTAACAAAAATATTAACTTATCATTTCTTAGAACACCATAATTTGCCTTCAAAATTAATTCCTTTATTTGTAATTTATATTTTTGTTTACAGTGTGAAGTAGGGGTCTAATTTAATTTTTCTTTGTATATAGATAATAAATTATCAGTAATTATCTGCACTCTCCCACATGTACACAATATGATCCGTGGCATAATGTTGGTTGCCATAAATGCTGTTCTTTCCTGGATAATTTTAAGTGATATTCTGAAACATTGAACCATGCTGTGTTAGAAACTTTTGCCTTTATTATTAAAATACCTTCATGAATTTAGTGTTTTTATTTTTTATGGAAAGTCTCTTATTCCTCTCCCAATAGTGCCTTGGCTATTCTTGAATTTTCACTTTTTTAAGTACATTTTAGCATCAATGTATAAAGTTCCATTATTTTAAAAAGTTGAGATTTTTAATTGAAATTTTATTCAAGCTATTGTTAAATTTGGAGTAAATTAATGCATTTTATATTAAACATTTTTATCTTCGAACATTATATATCTTCACTTATACATAAGACTTCTTAAAAGTCTTTCAAAATTTTATAATTTCTGTACAAGCATCTCAAAACATTTTATCAGATTCATTTTCAGGCACCATATATTTGTATTTATAGTTGAATTTAGTGTCTTGATTTAAATGATGCTATCTAACTTAGTTGCCAATATTTTCTATGTAATAACCATACCATGAACAAATAATGAGAGTTTTGCTTCTTTCTAATATATACATATAATAAGTTTCTACTTATTATTCTTATTCTAGTGATATTAACAATGTAGGAAAGTGTGGTTTAAAGAAAAAGCTGAGGGTTGCCTGGGTGGTTCAGTCAGTTAAGCATCTGCCTTCAGTTCAGGTCATGATCTCAGGGTCCTCGGATCAAACCCTATGTTGGGCTCCCTGCTCAGTGAGGAGTCGGCTTCTTCCTCTCCCTCTGCCTCTCCCCACCACTTGTGCTTTCTTTCTCTTGTTCTCCCTCTCTCTCTCAAATAAAAGGATAAAATCTAAAAAAAAAAAAAGACTGAACAGAAAACAGTAAAATATATAGATGAATATAAATAATTTCAACACAATTTAAATCTTGAAATTAAAGTGTTAAATATTATAAAATTTAGAAATTATTTTCAAGAATGTTGAAAGTCTGGAAATGCATTCCTAGATCATTTTTTAAATTTCCATTTTTTATTTAAGTTCTAGTTAGTTAACATGGTAGTTAATTAATAGTTAGGTAATAGGCAGTTAGTAAATATGGTAAAATTGGTTTCAGGTATACAATTTAGAGATTCATCAGTTATATATAAGTATTCATATCAACAAGTCCCCTCCATAATACCTATCACCCATTTAGCCCACGCCCCACCCTCCTTCCTTCATAAACCTTAAGTTTATTCTCTATAGTTAAGGGTCTCTTATAGTTTGTTTTCCTCTCTCTTTTTTTCCCTTCCCCCTATGTTTATCTGTTTTGTTTCTTAAATTCCACATACAAGTGAAATCATATGATATGTCTTTTTCTAAGTGATTTCACTTAGCATCATACACTGTAGCTCTATTCACATCATTGTATATGGAAAGATTTCATTCTTTTTGATAGTTGAGTAATATTCCTATGTAAAATATAGGAATAAAATATATTTAAGATAAAAATAAACATAAAAATGTAAAATATTCTTATTATATATATATATATATGGATGAAAAATATATATCTTCATCCATTCATCCTTCTTCATCCATTTATCTGTCAATGGACATTTGAGCTCTTTCCATAATTTGGCTATTGTTGGTAATTCTGCTATAAACATTAGGGTGTGTGTGTACCTTTGAATCAGTATTTTTGTGTCTTTTGGGTAAATATGTACTATTACAATTGCTGGGTCATAGGGTAGTTTTATTTTTAATTTTTTGAGGAGCCTCCATACTATTTTCCAGAGTGGCAGCTCCAGTTTGCATTCCCACCAACAGTGGAAGAGGGATCCCCTTTCTTTGCATCCTTGCTAACATCTGTTGTTTTCTGTGTTGTTAATTTTAGTTATTCTGACAGTTATGGGGTGGTATCTCATCATCATTTTGATTTATATTTCCCTGATGATGAGTGATGTCGAGCATCTTTTCATATGTCTGTTAGCCATCTGTATGTCTTTGGAAAAATGGCTTTCATGTCTTTTGCCCATTTCTAACTGGATTGGCATTGTTGTTGTTGTTGCTTTTATTTTTTTGTTTTTTGTTTTTGCATGTTGAGTTTCATAAATTCTTTAAATATTTTGGATACTAGCTCTTTTTTTAAAAAAAAGATTTTATTTATTTATTTGACAGAGAGATAGCATAAATAGGCAGAGCAGCAGTCAGAGGGAGAGGGAGAAGCAAGCTTTCCACCAAACAGGGATCCCAATACACGGCTCGATCACAGGACCCTGGGATGATGACCTGAGCCAAAGGAAGCTGCTTAATTGATTGAGCCACCCAGAAGCCCCCAGATACTAACTCTTTATCAGATTTATCATTTGCAAATATCTTTTCCCATTCCAGAGGCTGCCTTTTAGTCTTGTTGATTATTTCCTTTGTTGTGCAGAAGTTTTATAGTTCATTTTTTATTTTGTTCCCCTTACCTCTGGAGATGTGTCTACTAAGAAGTTGCTAGGGCTGATGTCAAAGAGGTTGCTGCCTGTGTTCTAGGATTTCGATGTTTTCCTGACTCACTTTTAGGCTTTTCATCCATTTTGAATTTATTTTTGTATATGGTGTAAGAAAATGGTTTCATTCTTCTGCATATTGCTGTCTAGTTTTTCCAACAACATTTGTTGAAGAGACTCTTTTTTCCATCAGATATTCCTAGATCATTTAAAAAAAATTAAAGAAGATAAAAAGACATTAGTTGAATCACAATAAAGTTTTCTTTTTGGATTTGAAAGGGAAAATAATGCTGTTTATCAATTCTCAAAATCAATAGAATAATATATGTATGAACACCCATGTTAGTACAGTTAGGATAGCTAATAGATGAGTAAAATGTTATGGGTAGTATTTCTTCATCTATAATTATTTTAAATGTTATAATTATTTGAACTACAGTAGTTTTAGGGAAAGGTTTAATAAAGAAACTGGTTTTTATGTTTATATACTTCTTTACTACTTCAAAATTTATAAATGGAATACATTTTATGTATGATATATGAAATTAAATTTGATAAAAATTATGAGTTTCTTGTTTTAAGTATAGTTCATATACTTAAAATTTTGAAGAGATAAGTATTATTTAAAATACCTGGCTGTCACTTTTTCCATGCTGTTATTAAATTGTTCAAATATTATCTTTTCCTGGAATTCTACTTTAATCTCATTCTTCTTTATCACTTTTATTTGAACTTTATACTTGTATTTAACAGAATTCCAGTTCTATTAGAATAGGTCTCAAGAGTGTTTCTTAAAAATGAAGACTATTGGGCGCCTGGGTGGCGCAGTTGGTTAAGCAACTGCCTTCGGCTCGGGTCATGATCCCGGAGTCCCGGGATCGAGTCCCACATCAGGCTCCCAGCTCCATGGGGAGTCCGCTTCTCACTCTGACCTTCTCCCTTCTCATGCTCTCTCTCACTCTCTCTCTTTCCTAATAAATAAATAAATAAAATCTTTAAAAAAAAATGAAGACTATTGAACACTATCTCACACCTACTGAATCAGAATTAGTGGGGATGGGGTCCTGGAATATTAATGTTAATAACATTGTGGGCGTCCCTAATGCATTGAAAACCATTGCTCTCATCCTAGAGTATACATCAGATGTTCCTTCCCATTCCATTGATGTACAGTCTATATATCCATTGATGATATATAGACTGATGATATCTATATAAATAGATAGATGATAGATAGATAGATATCATATGACATCATATATAGACAGCATATATTATGACATCATATACATATGATGTCATTAAGCTATTCATCACCTCCAAAAGATTTCTTTTGCCATCTTTATTATTATTACTAATGATAAAATCTCAACATAAAATCTACGCTCTTAGCAAAATTTTAAGTATACAATACAGTACCATTAACTGTAAGCACAAGTTTATACTATAGGCTTATAGGACTTGTTCACCCTGTATAACCAAAACTTTATATCCTTTCACTAATACCGCCCTGTTTTTACTTCCCTTCACCCTTTTGTAAACATCATTCTCCTCTCTGCTTCTATAAGTTAACCATTTTAGAATCATCATATAATGGTGTTATGTAGTATTTTTCTGTTTATTTCTGGCTCATTTTATTTATTATAATGTCCTACAGGCTTATCCATGTTGTTGCAGATAGCAGTATTTTCTTTTATGAGTTAGATAATATTCCATTATATATATATACCACATTTTCTTTTCCTATATGTCTGTCAATAAACATTTAGTTTGTTTCTCTACCTTGGTTATTGTAAATAATGATATAATGAACCCTGAATGCATATTACTAAGTGAAGTATGTCAATCTAAGAAGACTGCAAACTATGATTTCAATCATATGACATTCTGGAGACAGTGAAAAGCTCAGTGGTTGGCAGAGCACAGAGGAATTTTAGACTAGTGGATATACTCTATATAATACCATAATGATGAATACATGTCATTATACATTTGTCAAAAACCATAGAATATACAACACTAAGAGTGAACGCTTAGTAAAATAAAGTAAACTTTGGATTTGGAGTGACTATAATGTGTCTGTGTAGGCTGATCAGTTCTAACAAATGTACCAATCTCATCAGTGATGTTGTAATTGGGGGAAGAAGGTATATTGAGGGCTAGGAGTATACAGGAAACTTTTGAACCTTCCCTCAAATTTGCTGTAAATCAAAAATTCTATTAAAAAAGAATCTTAATAAATGGGGAAAATATATCACAAAGAAAAAGAAATTGGATGAGGCTACAGGAAACAGGGAGCTGGATCTTTCATGGCCTATCTGAGCCATGTTTTAATGTTTACTTTTACATTAGTGAAATGGTAAGCTACTAAAAGTTTTTGAATGCAGAACTGTCACAATCTTTTATATCAGTAAGAATGCCCCAATTCTGTGGTTGGGTTAAGAAACAACACAAAAAGGCAAAGGAGGGAGTAGAAGGCAAAGATGGAAGGAGACCAGTTTGAAGCTATTAGAGGCACCCAGATGAGAAACAAATGAGCCTTGGGCCAAAGTGACAGCAATGAGGTTCGGGACCCAAACAGATTCTGAACATAGAATTGATAGGATTAAGAGCTGTGAAAAGAAGCAAAATGAAGGAACGCTCCAAAATTTTGGCTTAAGGAGTTGGAAAGATGGAGTTTTTATCTGAAATGGGGAACAATATGGGAAAAGATTAAAGAAGCAGTATACTGTTCACATACTCTAGTATCTAAACTCTTAGTGCCAATATGGTTATTTACAAGTTGCATAGCTTTGGGTAATTTATTCAACTTCTTTGTACCTCAATTCCTTTTATAATAGCAATTAAATCATAGATTTGTTATAAGGGATGGGCAAATATATGTAAGACCCAGAGTATTTCTGATACACAGCAAACACTATATAGGTGGAAACTTACTGTTACCAGGTACATGCTTTGGGTATTTAAAATTTGAGATGTTTACTAGACACACAATTGAACATGTTTAATAAGCATTTGGACAATCAAATCTAGAGTTCGTGGAAGAGATCAACAATAGAGATAGAAACTTGAGAATCAAGATTACAAAGTTGAGAATTTCCTCCTTTAAACACCATCCAATCAAACACATGTGACTTTTGTATACCATAAAGTTTTTTAAATGTCATTTCATCAGATGATATTTAAAGACATGAAACTGGATGTCATAACCAAAAGAACAATGGTAGTTAGAAAAACAAGTGGTTTGAATACAGATTCCTAGAGCACTACACTGTCCATTCAATAAAGTTAGAAAGTAACTTATTAAAGGAAACTGAATAAAGATTGTTTACTAGTAACATAGAGGGAGCTCAAGAGAGTGACCTGTACTAGAAACCAAGTGAAGAAAGTGTTTCAGGGATGAGACAATGATCAATGGCAAATGCTGGTGGAAAGTCAAATAAAATGGACAATGTTAGGTGACAATAACTCAACCAGTTTTGGTGGAATAGGTGCAGGCAATACCTAATTGGCGTGAATGCAACCGACAATGAGAAGAGAAGAGTATAATTAGAAACAACTGCTTCAAAGAGTTTTGCCATAAAAAATACAAGGTGGTAGCTCCTGGGGACTTGGTGTCAGGAGCAAAATTTTGCTTTGTGTTGTTTTGTTTAACCAGGGAGAAATCTTAGCATATTTTCATGTTCCTAAAAAATAAACAGAAGAGAAAGAGAATTTCTGAAATCTAAATGAAATTGATAGAGAGTGTACTTTATTATTTGTCTATTGTTTGAGTATAGTTGACATGCATTGTTACATTAGTTTCAGGTGTACAATATAGTGATTTGACAAGTTTACATATTGTGCTATGTTCACAACTGTAGCTACCGTCTATCCCTTTACATTACTATCACAGTATCATTGACTATAATCCTTATGCTTAGCTTTTTATTCTTGTGAGTTACTCATTCTAGAATAGGAGGCCTGTATCTCCCTCTCCCCTTCACCCATTTTACCTAACTCCCATTTTTCTTCCCTCTGACAACCATCAGTTTGTTCTCTGTATTTATACTTCTGATTCTGCCTTTTGTTTGTTTATTCATTTTTTTAAAATTTTAGTTTCCATTTATGAGTAGAATCATATAGTATTTGTTTTTCTCAGTCTGACTTATTTCACTTAGCATAATACTCTCTAAGGCCATCCACGTTGTCTCAAAAAGCATGATCTTATGCTTTTTATGACTGTGTAATATTATATATAACGTATATATCACATATATTATATATAACATATCATATATATTATATAATATTATCTGTTACATGTATATCTCACATCTTCCTTATCCTTTTGCCTAATGACACTTAGGTTCCTTCCATGTCCTAGCTATTGCAAATAATGCTGCAATAAACATAAGGGTGCATATATATTTTCAAGTTAGTGTCTTTGTATGCTAGATGGTGTACTTTAGTTAACTAATGACAGGGGTAACACTAGTTAGGAAAATAAATGGGGTACTATTTTAAAAAGGGAAAAAATATTGAAGAGTTGTTAAATATGTAATAGAGACTTTAGCAAGTTTTCCTCTGGGTGTTTCAGTGAATTATGGGGCCAACTTATCCTCTGTGAGTGAGGATGAGGAAGTATAAGAAATCTAAGTAGGGACAAGAAGGCATGAAACATTCTACTAGAAAGTGGGAAGGAGAAAAATCAGGGAAATCCAGTAGTATTGCTGGACATCCCACTGTTATTAGTGATTTAGTATTTAATGTGAGCCTAGTCAGCATGTGTGTGTTGTCTATGTGGCTGTGTTTCTTCCAAACAACTTTATCTACATGACTGCAAATGCAGAGTAGGAAAGAGTTTGATGTGACCAGAGTTATGACTTTGCCAATTGACAATACTAAAATAAGATGGGAGAAGGGAATTGAGAATATACAGGAATGATTTAATATGCAAGAATAATTTAATATGAAGTCCATGAAAAGTAAAGAAGACATGACATGATAAAAAAAGTGTTATATCAATTGATATTTGAGCAGAGGATTATGGATTGAGGTTCTGAGGGAGTGAGATAAAATATAAGTGATGGAAATTCTGATGTGTCTTTTCAGTGGTGTATGTGGTATGTATATGAAGAATGAAAGAGAGGGAGAGAGAGAGAGAAAGTTTTGTTTTTGTTTTCTGGGAGTTAGATTTCTTGAAGATTTAGCTGTTGACGTTCCTAAGCCTTGCACTGAAGGTGAGCCCACTCAGATTTAATGGTGCTTCTGCTGGTTTCTTGAAAGTACTTTAAAATGGGATTGCTCGTGGTCCAGGCTGAAGATGGTGGAGAAGTAAGAGATCCTGCAAAAACCGGTCCCCAAAAGTGAGCTGGAAATCTACCAGAACATGCTGAACACCCATGAAATCACCCTGAGGAGCAAGATTTCTCACTCCGGGATCTCTCCGAGAGCAGAAGACAGCAGTGGAGAGGTAAAAGCAAAGTGGGAACACTGGAACTGATATCAGAGGATAAAAAAAGGGGGAGGGAACCACCAGAATTTAACCAAGGACAGTAATACCCCAAAGGAAAGTGCCCAGTGGCGGGGGACCAGCATTAACATAGAGTCCGTTAAAAACACTTAAAAAGGGCAAAAAGTTCTGAGGAGTAACTAGTGGAAGGGGGTGGTGGCGGGCACCAGCTTGGACCCACCCTCCCAGGAAGGAGCGCCCCAAAGTGAGATGGGTGGGGGGATCCAGTCCGCGATTCTTAAACCTGCAGCTTTCCGCTCTCTGCAACAACCTGTGGGCTCGGCGCAGACCTGCAAGCGCCTTTAGAGAGGCTGCGGTGGTCCACGAGC
>JAPYYJ010000950.1:0-14892 GCA_028533885.1 Nasua narica
TGGTGATCACAACTTTGTAGTAAAGCTTGAAATCAGGCAATGTGATGCCCCCAGCTTTGTTTTTCTTTTTCAACATTTCCTTAGCAATTCGGGGTCTTTTCTGGTTCCATACAAATTTTAGGATTCTTTGTTCCAGCTCTTTGAAAAAAACTGGTAGAATTTTGATCGGGAAGGCACTGAAAGTATTGATTGCTCTGGGCAGTCTAGACATTTTAACAATGTTTATTCTTCCGATCCATGAGCATGGAATGCTTTCCCACCTTTTTGTGACTTCTTCAATTTCTTTCATGAGTGTTCTGTAGTTGCTCGAGTACAAATCCTTTACCTCTTTGGTTAGGTTTATTCCCAGGTATCTTATGGTTCTTGGTGCTATAGCAAATGGAATCGATTCTCTAATTTCTCTTTCCATATTTTCATTGTTAGTGTATAGGAAAGCTATTGATTTTTGTGCATTGACTTTGTATCCTGACACATTCCTGAATTGCTGTATGAGTTCTAGTAGTTTGGGGGTGGAGTCTTTGGGTTTTCCATATAAAGTACCATGTCATCTGCGAAGAGAGTTTGACTTCTACATTTCCAATTTGAATATCTTTTATTTCTTTCTGTTGTCTGATTGCTGTTGCTAGGACTTCTAGTACTATGTTGAACAAGAGTGGTGAGAGTGGGCATCCTTGACGTGTTCCAGATCTCAAAGGGAAGGCTGTCAGCTTTTCCCCATTGAGAATGATATTTGCTGTGGGCTTTTCCCTCCTCTTCCAACTCTTGGCAGCCGTCTGCTTTCGGCTTCCATGACATTGCTTGTGAAATGCCTCTGCTTAGATTGCTTACGGAAATGCAACCATACAGTCTTTGATTTTCTGTCATTGGCTTATTTGACTTAGTTTAATGTGCTCCAGGTCTTTCATGTTCCCACAAATGACAGCATTTTCTTCTTTATTGAGGCTAAATAATATTCCACTGTATGTATGTACCACCTTTCTTTAACATTCAGTATCAATTAACATTGGGGCTTTTTCCATATCCTGATTAATGTGTAAATGCTGCAATAAACATGAAATTGCAGTTGTCTCTTCCAGATACTTGGTTAACTTCCTTTGGATATATAATCAGATGTGTGATAACTGGGTCCATCGGGAGTTCTCTTTGCAGTGTGAGGAAACTCAACACAGTTTTCTATGATGGCTGCACCATTTTCTATTCCCACTGATAGCATTCACAGATTTGATTTTTTCATTCTTACCGACACCTGTTTGATGTTGTTTTTGTTGTTGTGTTTGTTTTATTTTGTTTTTATTTTGATAGAAGCCATCCTAACAGATGTGGGGATATCTGATTGTTGTTCTGACTTACATTTCCCTGATGACTAGCTGGTTGAACATCTTTTTTTTTTCCCCAAATACATTTATTTTATTTTTTCAGTGTTACAAGATTAATTGGTCATGCACCACACCCAGTGCTCCATGCAATAGGTGCCTTTCTCAATACCCACCACCAGGTTTGCCTAACCCTCCACCCACTCCCCTCCAAAACTCTCAGTTTATTGCTCAGAGTCCACAGTCTCTCTTGGTTCATCTCCCTCTCCAATTTCCCCCAATTCACCCTTCCTTTCCTTCTCGCCCTATCCTCCCGGACATTTTACAGCCTAAGATTCGGTTTTCTTTGTAAACCAGGCCTCAGATGATTCACTACCACACAGGAGGACCGGGACCTGGCGCGCTCAGGCAACGCTCGGTTTACACAGTCGTAGCTTGGGTGGACCCGGCCTGGAGATGACGTCTGGCCCCACCAGTCCTCAACACAAACTCCAAGGTCCTAAGCCTGGAGGGCGGGCTCTGCGCTGCTCTGCCGGCGGACGGGCTGGGCAGGGCAAAGCAATGGTCGGTCTGGGACCTCCCCTCCCCGGCGCCCCGCCTCCAGGGCCGCCCCTCCGCTCCGCCCCCGCGCGCAGTCTCCGAGTCCTGTCGCTGCAGGGAGGGGTGGCTAGAGGAGCCTGACTTCCCCATTTCCTCCGAAAGACTTCTCCACCGCCGGCCCATCTCCTGCCCGCCTTTTGTGCCCCGCGGCCTGGTAGGGGATCCGGTAAGCGTGGCCCTGAGCCCCACGCGGGCTGGGGCGGAGGTGCGCGAAGTCTGGGTAAACCGAGGGTGGGGTCCCAAGGGGGACGTTCCGAGGGAGGGTCTGGGTGGGTGGGGGTGTCACACTGGAGAGGCCTGGCCCTGGGGAGGCGCTGGGGTGGGACCCGTGGGTGGGGGTGGGGGTGGGGGCGCCGATGCGCCGCAGAGGAAGTAAACCCAGGGCTGTTTGAGGGGATCTCAGGGCCCGGCGGGTCACACCTGGGAAGCCCGCAGTTTGGGGAACGCGGAAGACTAGGTAAACCGATAGCCGGAGTGTCCGATGGGAGGCCGGAGCCAGGAGGTATGCGAATGTAAGGTAAAACGGGGAAAGGGAAGGAAAAGTGGTTCCAGCGGACATAGGACGGAGGCGGCGCTTGGGGAGGTAGCTAGGTTAGGACTGAGGACAGGGGCAGCGCTGGATGAGGGACCTGGGATGGAGTGAGACAAACCAGGGCTGGTACAGTGCCCTTGCAGGTGGGAGGTGGGCAAGTCTTGTTCTTCAGATATCTCTGAGGCACTCTCCCTCCCACAGGTCCAGTGTCTGGGCTTAACTGGCTTCCTCTACTCCACCTACTGATCAGAAACTACCCAGGTGACGGGGTATAGCTCAGTGGTAGAGCATTTGACTGCAGAAACTACTCAGGTAGGTACTCCAGGTGATTCTGATGCCGCCATAGTTTAAGAACCACTGGTCTAAAACATGAGAACTTTGAGGGATTTGAACTAGGGGTGGGGACTGGCCAGGTGTCGTGAAATAAATGCGTTATTATATTTAATCTTCACAACTTTGAAGTCGGTGCTATTGTCCCCATTTAACAGATGAGGCACTGGAGGCACAGAAATTGAACTTTTCCAAGGACCCACATTTAGGGAGGAGAAGAGCTGGGATTCAGACCCTTCTGGCAGGCTCCAGGGTGCTCCCACTGAACCTGGTCCCCTGTGAAGCCCAGAGGCACTTCGATCTCACAGCCAGGTAGTGGGCAGCTGAGTGGGGCCAATTGGTTCCAGTATTTCAGCTGCCCACTGAATAGTTAGGAGTGGCCATCCCTCCTGCCTTGGGGTGAGCACTAGTTTGTGTGAGGTGCTAGCGACCAGGTCTCAGACCTGATGTGCACTGGGTTCCTAAAAGGCCTTGGATTCAAGGCCACCTTCTTCCTGACTCACTGGGAGGTGTCTGGAAGATCAATGACCTTATAGACTCATGTGCCTGGCAGCCAGTGGCACAGGGTGGCACCCCTCTCGTAGCCTGCACCAGAGGAAAGGGCTCCAAGCACTGCGGCCCTGCAGGGCTCTGGCTCCACACTCTGACACCTTGGCTGGGTAGTTCTTTGTTGTGAGGCTGTCCTGCAGTACTCCCTCCATCTTGTGTCCTCTGGTGGAAAGGCTGGGTGGGAACCCCTGCCCTGGAGTCCATGCTATCTCCCGCCAGCCTTGCCCCTCTCTGAGGGCTACAGGAGAGGGTTTACTGTGTGCACTGCCCACTCTCCCGACAGGAGCCTCCCTCACCAGAAGGCCTGTCCTTCAGGACCTGGTGTGTCCATCTCTGCTCATTTCTGTTGATTCAAATGACATTTGAACCCATTCTCCTTCTGAAACACTCCATGTTCTCCAAGAAGCCAAGTGCTTCTGACCACTGTCCATGGGATGTGAGGTCCCTGCTGGTGGGTCATGGTGTCCCCACGCTGTTAGGGGCACAGAGCAGGTGGGAATGCCTGCTGGGTACTGACCACACTGGACCTCTGACCCATTTTAGATGATTTTAGAGGACATTCCTCAGTGTGCTTTCCTCACACAAGTTTCTCTTGGAGCTATTCCCTGTGGTCCCCCTAGCTCTGCCTTGCACCTTGAGACATGGCCTCTTTATCAGCAGTCAGGGAACGCTTCAATTTAGCTCAGCTGCTGGCACTTGCCTCCTGGTGCCAACCTGGTTTCTTGGCATATCTGGAAACTCATTTGTGTTCTGCCTGAATCTCACCACAAGGAGTGGGTTATCTGCAGTTTTATTTTATTCTTTATGGGTTTTATACATTTTATATTTAACTTTTCTGTTTTGATCTCCTAATGAACTTGTGGCCCTTTGCGGACTCAACTTGTGAAGTGGTAATTATACTGTGTTTATTATTATTAGATGCTGATGTTGTCACTGATTGACAGTGGTGGTCTGTTTATATTTTGTTCCTTTGTCATTTTCGACCCTCAGACACTTTTGAAAGCATCTTATTTTCTAGCAACAGAATGTTCCAGAGCCATCTTGATTTTTCTCCAGCCTCTAGTTATGGGAATCATTGTCCTCTAAGAGTCGTGATTCTGAGTATTAGAGATGAATATCTGCATGTCAGAGGTGGGGTACCCCGAGACTAAGGGAAAGTCCTGTTGCTTTGGACTACTTTTAGAAGTGTCAGAGCCAGAAAGTACATCCTTTTTTTTTCTTTCTTTCTTTTTTTTTTGTTTAAGATTTTATTTATTTATTTGACAGAGATCACAGGTAGGCAGAGAGGCAGACAGAGAGAGAGGGGGAAGCAGGCTCCCTGCTGAGCAGAGAGCCCGATGCGGGGCTCGATCCCAGGACGCTGAGATCATGACCTGAGCTGAAGGCAGAGGCTTTAACCCACTGAGCCACCCAGGCACCCCAGAAAGTACATCCTTTTTCAACTGACTTTGAGCATTTTGCTGCTGTGTACCCAGCTATCCTTGCAATGTGTCACATCCTGGGCAGCTAAGACTTCTCTCCCACACTGAAAGTCCTCAACTCAGCCCTCAACTCTCTCGCCCTCAGAAGAGGACAGGTGAACTGTAACTGAACTCACAGAGCTGGGACATTGTCAGTTATTCTTGATGCATAACAAACCAGGGGAAAACCTAGGGACTTAAAACGACAGTGATTTATCCTTTCTCAATGTTGTGTGCATTGCTGGGGTGTAACTTTGGCTTCACAGGGGTCCTCTGGGGACACTTATGGGATATGATTCCTTTTAGTGGGGTGAGCAACAGAGTTGTCTTTTGAAAACGGAAAAACTGGTCTGAGGAAGAAATATGAACTTCTTGCTCCACCTTTAAGGCCCTACAGGACCGGCTGTCCAGCCATCCTCTTGCATCCACACCAAGTTTGCCCTACCACAGTGCCTTTATACTTGCTGCTGTCTCTGCTTGCAGGGCTCTTTCCCTAGACCTTTTCAGAGTTGGCATTTTTTTAAGTTTTATTATTTATCTTTTAGTAATTGCTATACCCAGCATAGCTCGAATTCACAAGATTTGCATGCTTTTCCGACTGAGCCAACCAGGTGCCCCTGTGAGGTTGGCATTTTTTTTTTTTATCAATTAGAACTTAGTAAAATGTCACCCTTTCTTCTAAGTCCTTCCTTGTTCCTCCATCTATACCCTACCCTACACTTTCCCAGGGTAGTCCCTGTCAGTTCACTGTATTTAATTTCTCTTGCTCATTTATTTGTTCTCTTGTTTATTTCTGTCTCTGCCTCTAGCCTGCAAATTTCCTGAGAGCAGGATCTTTATCTTCCTTGGTTTTCACTGTTTTCTTGGTGCCTAGAAAATCTCTAGCATAAACGGAAGGAACAAAACGTTATTTGTTGAATGGATGATGAATCATTCATACACCGGGGGGTGAGAAAGATGACTGGGTGGATCACAGAGGATTTCTAAGTGAAACTACTCTGCATGAGCGCATTATGGTGGTTATGTATTTGTCCAAAGCCACTGAGTGTACAGCGCAGGAGTGAACCCCAATATAAACTGGACTCGGGGTGATTATGGCATGTCAGTGTAGGTTTAGTGTAACCTGCTCCTCTCGCGCGGGATGTTGGGGGAACTCTGTGTACCTTCCTCTCAATTTTTCTGTGAACCTAAGACTGCTCTAAAAAAGAAAGGTGTTTTGTTTTTTTTTTTAATAGTGCACATCCATTGGGAAGAAGTCTGAACAGTATAGATGTGTATAAAATCCAAAGAATTATATCCATGCCTCCTGAACCCCAAGCCCTTTGTTTATATCTGCGCCTCCTGTGTTGACTGGCTGGGTGGCTGTGGTGGTTTGCATGGGAAGGATGAGATTGAGAGGTGGTATGGGGACATTAAGAGCTCTGCGTTAGACCTAGGGTGCCTCTCAGACCAGCGAGTGGGAAGTTGGCTTTCCGCCTCTGGATCCGGGCTGACCTGGAGACCTCTACTGGGGGGCAGCAGCAGCACATCACTGTTACTTCAGGCATGGGTCTGGGGGAGGTCCAGACACAGGCTGTGGACAGAAGAGAGGTGAGAAGAGTCTGGAGTGTAAGCGGGGGGTACGGAGTCAAATGTTGGGCCGGCGGGGTGGGGGGGGGTGGGAAGGGGGCGGAGGGGGGAAAAGGGACAGTAGGACACCAGGGGAGTAGGACAAAGTGAGGGCCATCAGGAAAGAGAATTTCAGATAAACAATGAATCACTTTTCAGTTTAAGTGTGTCCCATTTGATTTGCTAAATCTGGCAGCCCAAAGCCAGGAGGAGAATGCTGTGCCATCTAGTGGTGCTGTAAAGGTCAGGGAAGCCTGTGGGCTTGTACAACTTATGATGAGCCCCAAACAGTTCCCCAGCTGGGACTGCTGTTGAGGCTGGACCGGCCCTTGCCGTTCTTACTGTCACAGGAAGCGCCTCAGCAAAACCCGTCAGAGAACTTTGAAGAACAAGCTTTCTTACTGACAGGTCCTGGAGGGGACACGGCACGCCTCAGGGCCACACAGCCACACAGTTTGGTCTCAGGTAGAGAGAGGGAGGAGGCTAGGACACAGGGCTCAGCCTTTCCTGGGGTGGGATAACTAGGGTTTCATGTTTTACATTTTGTTCCTTTGTCATTTTTGACCCTGAGACACTTTTGAAGGCATCTTATTTTGTGTCTGTGCTGACTCTAAGAAACCTGTTGCACACAGTGGAGGACCCCTGGCCCGCTGCCAGTGGGGAGGTGGGGCTGGTGGCCTTGGGCTGCTTGTAGCTACTGGTTAAAACATGTATCGACTTGTCCCTGCTGAGTTCTTCCCTCTGCTCATCCTGCCTATAAATCCTGTGGAAAAGAAGGTTTTACCAACACCTCGGTGGACTATCAAGGATGACATGAGAAGCCATAAAAATTACATCTGTGCAAAAAACAGGTGGACAGGTATATACATTTTATTAAATAAAACAACCCAGGATCTAGAACACTGATTTAAAAAATAGCATGCGTGAATGTTGTGTGTGTGTGTGTGTGTGTGTGTACATTGGAAGGATATACACTAGATTTAGTGTTAGTTATTGGGGGGGGCAGTAAAATTGTTGATGATTTAAATTTCCATATTTATACCTTTTTTGTTTTCTAAATTGTATTTCTTATGAACACATTACTATTGTATTAAAAAACAATTAGGTGATTTTTATTTTGGAAAGGATGGTCCTTTGAGAGTAGAATAGGTGGATCGTGGTGGTCATATGTTCGGATTGGACACAGCAGTAAAATGAGATGGTCCCACAGCGTGGCTGAATGTGAGAAAACTAATGTTGGGCTGAAGAAACCAGACATGAATAGATGGGAGCATGACTTTACTGATTTAAATTGCCGAGTAAGCAGACACTATTGTTTAGGACTGCGCTCATAGGCACTATTGTTTAGGACTGCACTCCTAGTTGGTAACACTAAGGAAGAAATGAAACAGCAGCTGAGGAGTGGTTCTCTCCAGTTTGGACAGTGGTCCCCTGTGATAAGGAGTAGGGGCTGTTATTGGACAGGGGCTCAGAGAGTTTGGGAAGCTGGTAGTCTGCTTCTTGACCTTATCCATAAATAATTCATAAATATTTTTTATTGACATACAAATCATGTACCATAAAATTCACCGCTTCAAAATGTGTAATTCAGGAGAACAGAAATACATGTTCACACAAAGACTTGCATACATATGTTCATAGCGGTATTATTTGTAATAGCCAAAAAGTAAAAAAAAAATTTCAAATGTCTGTCACCTAATGAATTGGGAAACGAAATGTGGAATATTCACACTATTCATACAGTGGAATATATTTCACTAGTATATGAAAGTTTATTCCTATATGTAGCTCTGTGCTCTTCTACTTTGTGCTCCTACTGTCAATACAAGTTACATAGTTATTGCTATGTGGTTTTTATAATTATGAAGTTATGCAGTTGTCTTTGAAATAGATGAGAGAAAAAAGAGTTATTAACAAAAATGCATTTATGCTGTTTCTTATATTTGCATATGTAATTACCTTTACTCATGGTCTTTATTTCTTTATATGGATGCAAACTACTATCTGGGTCCTTTCCTTCAGCCTGAAGGACTTTCAGCCTGAAGGACTTTTTTTCTGTAGGGCAGGTGTGCTATTGGTAAATTCTCTTGGTTTTTGTTCACCTGCAAATCTATCAATTTGTCCTTCATTTTCAAAGGATACCTTTGCTCCTTACAGAACTATTTGTTGGCAGTCTTATTATTTTTTTTAATCTTTTTTTTTAAGATTTTATTTATTTATTTGAGATAGAGACAGTGAGAGAGAGCATGAGAGGGGCGAAGATCAGAGGGAGACGCAGACTCCCTGTGGAGCTGGGAGCCCAATGTGGGACTCCATCCCAGGACTCCGGGATCATGACCTGAGCTGAAGGCAGTTGCTTAACCAACTGAGCCACCCAGGCGCCCGGCAGTCTTATTATTTAAGCACTTTGAATATGTCGTCCTGCTGCCTCTGGCCTCCATGGTTTCTGATGAGAAAGAGCTGTTAATCTTCTTGAGGAGCCCTTGCCCATGAAGAGAGACTCCTCCGCAATTTTAAGATTCGCTGTCTTTGACTGTTGGATAATGGTATGTCTTGATGTGGATTTCTAAATTTATTCTACTTGGAATTTTGTTGAGCTTATTGAATATGGAAATTTTTCTGATCATGTTTGGAAAGGTTTTGCCCTTTCTGTCTTCAGATATTCTTTTGGACCCCTTTACTCTCCCTCATCCCTTTCTGAGACTCCTGTTATGCAAATACTGGCTTGCTTGATGGTGTCCCACAGGCCTCTGAAGATTTGTTCATTTTTCTTCATTCTGTTTTCTTTCTGTTCTTCAGATTGGATATTCTGTGTTGATTTATCTTTCAGTTCAGTAGTTTCTTATTCTCCCTGCTCAGAGCAGCTGTTGCACTCCTTGAGGGAATTTTACACTTTGGCTATTATATTTTACAACTCCAGAATTTCTGTTTGGTTCTTTTAAAACGTTTTTATCTCTTTATTGATATCCTCAATTTGATTAGACATCCTTTTCATACTTTCTTTGGTTTTTCAGGCATGGTTCCTTAAGTTCTTTATACATATTTAAAATAGCCAATTTAAAGTTTTTGTCTAGTTAGTCCAATGTCTAGGCTGCCTCAGGGTATTTTTTTATTAATTGCTTTCTTCCCTGTGCATAGGTCATAGTATTATGTTTTCTTGCATGTCTCATATTTTTTGTTGAAAACTGAATATTTAAAATTCTATAATGTGGGGCACCTGGTTGGCTCAGTTGGTTAAGTGTCCAACTCTTGGTTTCGGCTTAGGTCATGATCTCAGGGACCTGGAATCGAGCCCCACATTGGATTCTCTGCTCAGCAGGGGGCCTGCTTCTCCCTCTTCCTCTGCCTTTGGATCCCTCTACTTGCACACGCACTCTTTCTCTCTGTCAAATAAATAAATAAAATCTTTAAAAAAATAATTTGTAATGTGACAGCTCTGGAAATTAGATTCTCCTCTCTTCTCAAGGTTTCTTAGTGACTTTTCCAAGTGACTTCTTTAGTTTGTATTATGAGTTGTACATGGCCACTGAAGTCTCTGCTCCTGGTCAGGTAACACTTGGCTAGAGATCTCCTTGAAAGCCCTATGTGGAACTGCTGAACCTCCCTGTCTTTGCCTGGGGGCTCATGTGCACGTTGGGGCACACCTTCAGCACTCGGCTTGGTAGGGGACAGCTCTGCCTCAGCCCTCACTTTCTGCTCCTGCAGAGCCTCGAGAGCAGCTGAAGGGTGGAGCTTTGGGCCTTTTCAGCAATTTCCTGAGCAGATGCCCAGCTCAGAAGGAGTGGCCTTCTGGATTCCCAGGAATTTTTAGAAACTTTGCAGATTTTCACAGACATCACATTCCACAGCTTTTCCCTTTAGGCTTTTTGGTTAGTGTATTATTTACCCCAGCTATTACCCATTGCCTAAGGCAGCTGTGTAGTGCCTCTAATTGTTTTCAACAAATATCTCCCAGTGGAGAGACTTTTTTTTTCCCCCAAATGAGTTTATTTTATTTTACACTGAGTAAATTATGAATCAGGTGGGTGAAATAGAGATAGTTTGTAAGTGGGAATTTCCACTGAAACACTTCCTAGGTCAAAGAAGGACAATTGTTTGAGAATGAGGCTTTGAAAGATCTTGAGCCCATTCTGTTTTCTCTGGGCTGTTGGTTTTTAAGGCTGCTGCAGAACCAGAGAGTAGGGGGTGGGACTAAGAGACAGTTAAAATATCATGAACACCCATGTTGGTGTTCTTGCTAAAGATTCAGCATTCTGGGCCCCTGGGTGGCGCAGTTGGTTGAGCAACTGCCTTCAGCTCAGGTCATGGTCCCAGAGTCCCAGGATCGAGTCCCACATCGCGCTCCCAGCTCCATGGGGAGTCCGCTTCTCACTCTGACCTGCTCTCTCTCACTCTCTCTCTTTCCTAATAAATAAAATCTTTTTTTTTAAAGATTTTTTATTTATTTATTAGAGAGAGAGTGAGAACGAGAGGGGAGAAGGTCAGAGGGAGAAGCAGACTTCCCGCAGAGCCGGGAGTCCGATACAGGACTCGATCCCGGGACCCCGGGATCATGACCCGAGCTGAAGGCAGCCGCTCAACCAACTGAGCCACCCAGGCGCCCTAAATAAAATCTTTAAAAAAAAAAAAAAGATTCAGCATTCTTTTCTTGACTAGATACTCCTTGCATTGTTGCAAGCCTTTTATTAATTTGCAGAGTTCTGAAAAAGTGGATTCTGAGAGTTTTAGCTAGCTTTCTTGTTCTTTTATGGAGGAAAGAATTTTCAGTTCCCTATATCACCAGTTTTGCTGACTCTAATTAATATACAATTAGTGCTGTCTTCTATAATGTATACATATTAAATAAAAAAAAAAAAACCACTTGTTTAAATTGGGATTGCCGGGGAGGAGGGCAAGATACTGGAGAAGTAGGAGACCCTGTTACAACCAGTCCCCTAAAGTAGCTGGATATCTACCAGAAAACTCTGAACACCCATGAAATCAGCCTGAGAAGTAAGATTTTTCACTTCTGGATCTCTACAGGAGCAGAAGGCAGCAGTGGAGAGGTAAAGCAGAGTAGGAACACTTGAACCTATATTAGAGGATAAACAGAAGGGGGGTGGAGCCACCAGAAGTGACCCAAGGAAAGTAATACCCCAAAGGAAAGTGCCCTGTGGTAGGGAACCAGCATTAATTTGGAGTCTGGTTAAAAACACTTAAAAAGAGCAAAAGATCTTAAGGAGCAACTAGTGGAAGTGGGTGGTCATGGGCATAGGCCTAAACCCACATTCCCAGGAAGGACACTACCATGGGCGACCACCCATGTCAAAGAGACTGGTGGGGGGTCCAGTCCATGGCTCATGAACCTGCAGTTTTCCACAACTTGCACCATTTTGTGGGCTGGCTGCACTCCTGTAAGTGCCTTAGAGAACCTGGTGTGGTCCGTGATCCTGCAGCTTTCCTATGTGTGCACCACCCCGTGGACTGGGTACACTCCCGCAAGCCCCTAAGAGACAGGGTGGGAGCACTCGCTGGCGGTCTCTAGTACCTTGGGACATCTCCCGGCTGCCGCAGGGTCTGAGCGCGCCCAGCCAGCATCAGAGAGAACTTGGCCCAATCTCCCGGCAGGAATCTAAGCAGACCTGGTGCGGCCCGGAGCCTAGAGAGCAGTCCCAGCAAGGGCAGCCACCAGAAGCCAGTTTCCCAGACCAATATCACTCATAGCTTTGGACACAAGGGTGCAGAGGCTAATGAAGGCCTCAAGGGGCCCCTGGGATGGTGGCTGGGGGTGTGCACCACTTGTGGCAGGCTGCAGTGTGAGCAGTGTTTACAGAGGGGGAGTCTGTCTGTTCTGGACCACCCAGAGGAGAGCAGACTAAGGCTTCTCTCTGAAGCAGAGGTCTGAATACAGGCAGATTCCTTGCATGGACCCGACGAAAAGGTGAAAAAGTCACAACAGAACAAAAACCTCCAGAGAGCAAAAGCCTGAAAAACCATTTTCCACAGAGCTCAGCCCCCTGACCCAAGCAATATTGACTGGAAAACAACATGTCAGGCCCCTACCCCTGAAGACAAGCCAAAAACAAGAGGACAATAATCACAGGGTCCCCATAAAAATATCAAACCCCAACATCAGGGTAAATCAATATTTTAAGCTCCCTATAACAACCTAAACCTGTATATGTCATAGATACAAGTTCTTTTCTTTCTCTTTCTTTCTTTTTTTCTTTCTTTTCACTCATTCTCATGTTTCTTCATTTTTAAAATTTTTTTCAAACAATTAGCACTACAAGTAGAGGCTTGATAACAACGATAAACACAGGAGGACCCAAAATGACCTTCCTCGCCAGCATTGAGGATTTATAACTACTCTCCCATCTTATCCTTCAGTCAGTGTTTCTGTGTGTTTGCTTTTGTTCGGGTATTATAAAACCCTTATCTTGGGGTTCATTTTGAATAGGTTCATTTATTTCTTGTCCTTAACTTTTGTCAGTCTTTATGTTTGTTCGTGTTTGATATACACCTTATAAATCTTTTTTCCCCAAATACTTTCATTTTATTTTTTCAGGATTACAAGATTCATTGTTCATGTATCACACCCAGTGCTCCAAGCAATATGTGCCCTCCTCAATACCCACCACCAGGCTCGCCCAACCCCCCACCCTCTCCCCTCCAAAACCTTGTTTGTTGCTCACAGACCACAGTTTCTGCTGGTTCATCGCCTCCTCCGATTTCCACCAATTGACCCTTCCTTTCCTTCTCACAATGTCCTCCACGTTTTTCCTTAGTTACATATAAGTGAGCCCATATGATAATTGATTCTCTCCACCTGACTTATTTCACTCAGCATAATCTCTTCTAGTCCTGTCCATGTCGATGCAAAAGTTAGGTATTCATCCATTCGGATGGAGGCATAATATTCCTTTGGATATATGGACCATATCTTCTTTATCCATTCATCTGTTGAAGAGCATCGTGATTCTTTCCACAGTTTGGCAATTGTGGCCAATGCTGCTAGGAACATTGGGGAACATGTGGCCTTTCTTTGTACTGCATCTGCTTCTTTGGGGTAAATACCCAGGAGTGCAATGGCAGGGTCATAGCGTAGCTCTACTTTTAATTTCTTGAGAAATTTCCACACTGTTTTCCAAAGTGGCTGCACCAACTTGCATTCCCACCGACAGTGGAAAAGGGTTCCCCTTTCCCCATATCCTCTCCAACATTTGTTGTTTACTGTCTTGTTGATTTTGGCCATTCTAACTGGTATAAGGTGGTATCTCAGTGTGGTTTTGATTTGAATCTCCCTTATGGCTAAAGATGATGATCATTTTTTTAAGTGTCTTAGCCATTTGTATGTCTTCTTTGGAGAAGTGTCTGTTCATGTCTTCTGCCCATTTTTTGATGTCATTATCTGTTTTGTGAGTGTTGAGTTTGAGGAGTTCTTTATAGATCTTAGATATCAGACCTTTGTCAGTAGTGTCATTTGCGAATATCTTCTCCCACTCTATGGGTTGCCTGTTTGTTTTGTTGACTGTTTCCTTTGCTGTGCAGAAGCTTTTAATCTTGATGAAGTCCCAAAAGTTCATTTTCGTTTCTGTTTCCTTTGCCTTTGGAGACTTGTCCTGGAAGAAGTTGCTGTGGCTGATGTCGAAGAGGTTACTGTCTATGTTCTTCTCTACGGTTTTGAGGTCTTTTATCCATTTTGAGTTTATCTTTCTGTATGGTGTAAGAGAATGGTCAAGGCTGATGCTTCTATATATCTCGGTCCAACATTCCTAGCACCATTTATGGAAGAGACTGTCTTTTTTCCACTGGATACTTTTACCAGCTGTATCAAAGATTATTTAAACATAGAATTGCAGGTCCTTATCTGGGCTCTCTACTTTGTTCCACTGGTCTATGTGTCTGCTTTTGTGCCAGTACCATGCTGTCTTGGTGATCACAGCTTGCTTGAAATCAGGCAGTGTGATGCCCCCAGGCTTTGTTTTTCTTTTTCAACATTTCCATAGCAATTCGGGGTCTTTTCTGGTTCCATACAAATTTTAGGATTGTTTGTTCCAGCCTTTAGAAAAAAACTGGTGGAATTTTGATAGGGATGGCGTTAAAAGTATAGATTGCTCTGGGCAGTCTAGACATTTGAACAAAGTTTATTCTTCTGATCCATGAGCATGGAATGTTTTCCACCTTTTTGTGTCTTCTTCAATTTCATTCTTTTCTTTTTCTTTTGTTTATGTTATTTTTTCAGTGTTATAAGATTGATTGTTCATGCACCACACCCCATGCTCCATGCAATACGTGCCCTCCTCAATACCCACCACCAGGCTCGCCCAACCCCCCACCCTCTCCCCTCCAAAACCCTCAGTTTGTTGCTCAGAGTCCACAGTCTCTCCTGGTTCATTGCCCCCTCCGATTTCCCCTCATTCACCCTTCCCTTCCTTCTCACAATGCCCTCCATGAAATCTGCAGAAATCTGCAGGTTCAGGAATCACGGACTGGATCCCCCACCAGTTCCACAGCTCCT
>JAPYYJ010000951.1:0-14888 GCA_028533885.1 Nasua narica
CATGTCTTCTGCCCATTTTTGGATGTGATTATCTGTTTTGTGAGTGTTGAGTTTGAGGAGTTCTTTATAGATCTTAGATATCAGCCCTTTGTCTGTAGTGTCATTTGCGAATGTCTTCTCCCATTCTGTGGGTTGCCTGTTTGTTTTGTGGACTGTTTCCTTTGCTGTGCAGAAGCTCTTTATCTTGATGAAGTCCCAAAAGTTCATTTTCGCTTTTGTTTCCTTTGCCTTTGGAGACATGTCCTGAAAGAAGTTGCTGAGTCATGATTCTTTTTCGGTAGAAATTTAGTTTAAATTGCTATAGTTATGTCATCCTCAATGTGTGTGTGTGTGTGTGTGTGTGTGTGTGTGTGTGTATATATATATATACACACATACACTGTGCATTTGGATGAGATGTCATTGTGTGGATATTCCAAGAGCATTGGTAATTATGTTACCCTTATTTATTTTTGATAATTGATACTGAATTTAGACACCCGTAATTTGATTGACAAAGTCTTACTCTAAACTGTAAAGTCATAAAACAAAGGTAATAAAGAAAAGCTGGAATATTGTTTTATTTTCTTGTTCAAAACTAGCCTAACATGTAATCCTGCAGTGTCTTTTGTGAACAATCAGATTTGTTACTTGCCACCTGGACAAGAGTTTCTATTGTTATGTGGCAGTGTTTTTTTTGTTTTTTTTTTTTTCACCTTAGCCCTTTTTAGGGAGATAGTTAGAATAACACAATAGTTCTAAAGGCCCAATATTGACATATAATGAGTATATGGTATAGGGGAGGAAACATAATTTTTCCTCTACTCTTCTAGGTTTTTGGCTGAAAACCCTATAATAAAAGATTAATAGGAGAAAGCCAAACAAGTTTATTAATATGTATATCTCACTTTACCTGGGGAGATACCCCTTCTGGCCCAAGCCACCAACTTAAATACTATCTTCAGCTAAAGACAAAAGAAAAATGTTGGAGTGTGGTGGAGGAGGCCAGTTCTGGGAAGTTACCTAGAAAAACACAGTAAACTAGGGTAGGGTTTGTTATGCAGATTTAAGTTCTTTCTCTGTTGACAAGCTTCTCTTTTGATTTAGAGCCATCCTGCTCTTTCTGGTACTGAGAGGGAGACACCCTTACAAATGGAGATTTCTTCTATAAATATGAATTTCTCTTATAGAGGGGTAACTTGTACTCTGTTTTCAGAGCTTTTCCTCTGTCTGCTATTTCTCAGAAAATGTTCAATTTAAAATAATCTCTCTGCCAAAAAGACATATTCTGTGTGGGATATTTTACTCTTCAGTGGACATGTGAATATAATGTCAGCAAATGTCAGGATTACTTCTTTTAGTGGTGTCAGTAATTACTTGAACAGAAAATTCTTAGGTTTGTCTGTACAAAGATCACTTTTTTTGTGGATGTTTATTAATGTTAGTGCATTCACATACATGTTCTGTTTCTGTCCTGTTGATATAGTGCAGTTTACCCTTGAACAACACAGGTTTGAACTGTGTGGGTCTACTTATAGGCAGATTTCTTACAGTATAGTACTATAAATGTATTTTCTTTTCCTTATGATTTTTTTAATATTTCCTTTTCTCTAGTTTATCTTATTGTAAAAATACAGTATGTAATACTTATGGCATATGAAATATGTATTATTTTATCAATGAGGCTTCCTTCCGGTCAGCAATAGACTGTTGGTAGTTTGGCTTTTGGGGAGTCAAAAGTTATACATAGATTTTGACTATCCAGGGGAAGAACTAGGGACTTCTAATCCCCACACTATTCAAGTGTCAATTGTATATGGAGAAATATTTTAATCATCTGCATTGGTGGGGAAGAAGAAATTCTTCTGCCTACCATGGTCCTGCTAGCTACACTAAGAATCAAATTGACCTGATACAGAAAGTAAGAGAAAATCAAATATAATTCAGTACATACACTGAATCTAAGCAGACACAAAATTCCAAAGATAGAGCTAAAGAGAGGGTTAGGGGTCTGGGATGAGAAGGGGAGGAAGACCATTAGCAGGAAGATGAGAGAGGTGATACTTAGAAAACAAAGGCTGCCCTGCTATGCAGATAAGTTTTTTGGATAAAGAGGAATCTCTGTTAATAGCTCTCTTCCTCATAAAGTCCAGCAGTTGAGGGGATGATAAAGAGTTTTTCCTGAATCTAGTGAGTTTTGATTACTTTTAATTCAAAGTAATTTTCATGCCAAAGTGGCCCATCTTTGGGCCACCTGCTCTTGGCCCCTACAACATCCTCAGAGACCCTACCTTTGTGGAACTATGAGTTATGTAAATAATGTGAAATTATCCCTTCAGAATTCTTTGGCCTCAGTGTATGAGAGCCTAGGTGTTATTTTTGTTATCATATTCCCTTATACCTGTTGTCCCAAGGTATAAATGTCCTTTTAACTTAGGTTTTTGAATCAGATTTAGCAAATGGATGCAACCCTCCAGTACCTTCTTTTTATTTTTCCCCAAGATCCTCACTGAAATATTTAGTCCTATTTAACTTTGCATGGCATATAGGAATCATGAGACTCTTTCGGTTACTAGTGATTACAGATATGTCTCAGAGTCTCAAAGCTCTGAACACAGCTATTCTTTATTTTATGAGAATTTGTGAGTTTCATGGGTCTCCAGAAGACCTTAAGATATCATTGCCCTTCCTCTAGGCAAGGCTGTATTCATATCCCCACCCTCGATATCATCTCCATTTTCTTAACAGTCGTCAATGTCTTATATATTTTTATGGATTTTCTCATTTCATCTGATGATTGTGATCATCTTGATTATATTAAATGTTATGCTTTTAATATTCCTGCATTGAAAATATATTTCAATAGATAGAATAACATTAAAGGTAAGATGGTGAAATTAGTGCTAAAATGTCTATGGTAGGCAACCAGCTATCATTTATGTAATTCATGCTTTTATAATAAATGTCATTGTCCACTAAGTCTGATTTACTTTTTATCAGAATAAATTGTGAGATGCTATATACATAGATAAATGACAGCATTTACAGAGGAAGCACATGCTTTTTCCTTAAAGGACACCCATAGCCTCTAGTTCCTGTGATTTATGTTATGTGTTTTGCCAGCTAATATACTCTGAAGAGGTATTCATGTTGTACCTCAATAAAGATAATGATTAATATGTATTAGCCTTTAACCTCTGTGACATGTCTGTTTAGAATATGTGAACAGACTGTTATTTATCACAAAAGGAGAGGAAGAAACCCCAAATCTATTTTGCTCATAATATCTGCCATAGTGTACTGAGTAGATTTTTGATTTGGGGAATAAATGGCAGTTGTATTAGGGAGAACCAACCCATTTTAATGATTCCCCCCATAAGGAAAGAAATGCTAATCAATAATGCTCAGTGTATAGAAGACACAGTCATTCTCAGTTTGAAAAACTGGATTCCATGAATATTAGTAATAGTTGTTATTGTTGTTCAGTGAAGCCAAACTCATTATTGGCTTTGATAATAACAATGAAACATTGATTAACATGCCTTTCTTTGCTGAACTAGCCCTTTATGTTGGAATAAAAATTAGTGAATTTCACTTGCTTTATTTGTACCTTATACTCCTTAGCAGGAGGTCATGGTAAAAAGTTAAACAAAGGCCCACTAACAAATAGAGCTTGGTTTGGTTACAGAAGTAGAATTAAGAAAGCAGGGTCTAGAGCCAGACTCATTGGGTTTAAAATGCATTTCTACCACCTTATAACTGGTCTGATTTTTATGTAAGATACTTAATATCTCAATCTCTTCCTCCGTAAAATGGAAATACAGTATCTACCCCTTAGGTTTAGTGTGACACTTGAGTTAATATATGTGAAGTGTTTGAAATAAGTAATAGTATTTACCAGGGGCTAGAAATGCCAGTTCTTATGATCATTTTTGTCAGTATCAATAATGTCTTTGTATTATAGCAGCAGATAATTTTTAGTCCTGGGGTTTTGAAAATTCTTTGTCATCTGTTTGTAGACAATGGGGTTGATACCGTTAACACCATTACTACCTGATCGGCCTCCCTATAAAGTCTATGATCTGGCTAACACTTAGTATAGTAGTCTTATTATTCTTAGTGCAGCTAAAAGGTCACTGAAGGGCAAAGGAAATTATTCATCCCCAACATAACTCACATACACAAGTGAATGCGACTAGACTGGCACAGCTGAGCAAGATTACAGTTCAAATACACTGAATACTGATTTTGAAAATAATGGGGGTTAGTGAACCAGCAGATAACAGTGGCAGATAAAATTCATAAAATTTTATAAAATGGGCATACATTTAAATGTTTTACAGAAAGTAATATTTATGAAAACCTGAACCTCTAACTTAGGAGTTAAATGAGAAGGATCAATAATATTTAGCTAAAAGCTGCAAGACCGAATGAATCTTGAAACTTTTAGCAATCTCTGTTTACTAAAGATGGAGGAATTTTCCATTCCATGTCAGACCTTTACTTTAAAAGTGGACAATTTGGAAATATTATATTCCTATCATTGACTTATTTTTTAGCCTATGTTTTCTACTCACAATAGGTAAAGCCAATCTCTGAGGTTTTTTCTTCTTTTGTCATTACCTTTATCCCTCTCCATTCTGAAGCATAACTTTTATCACATTATATATATAGTTATAACAAATATTAACAGAAAAATGATAGTCTATAAATTGCATTTCAGAGTCTATTTTTTTTTCTGACAAAACTAAAATAACTGATACTTATTCTAACATTTCTTACATTTACTACATGGTGCTTAGACTTAAGGAATTCAATATTCAAAAATAAAGAAAAACACATAGCCTAACTTAAGCCATGAAGTATGAATAGTACCAAACAGGCCATCAGAAGAGCCATATTCAAAACTGGACTAATTACTAACCTTATAACCTTAAGTAGGTACATTTCTGGCCACAGTTTCTTTCTGAACTTAACTGGGTTTTGATTGCTTTTAATTTAAAGTCTTCATGACAAAGTGGTTCATCTTTGGGTGGCCTCCCCTTGGCCCCTATAGTTACATGGACTGCTCATGTCCCTATCACATACCATTTCCCTAAATGAAATATCTGATATCTCTGACTCAGCTAATCATAGCACTTAAGTCCTTCACAATCTTATTTACTTATTATTCTTGATACTAGCTTTGAGAATACTGAGGAGAGCTAACTACGCCTGAGTGGAGCCTTTCATTTTCTTAATATGCCTTCTATTAAGGTGTGCATTTTGTTCTCTAAATGCTCTTGAGTTACTTTTAAATGTCTTTGGTGTCCTCAATCTCTTTCTGTCTTCCTGAGGGTAGGAAAACAGGTCATCTATTTGTTTTGTTCCCCTCAAAACACCATCTGGTGTTTAGTTCAAGTTATTTTCTGACTAACTTCCTCAGTGGGGAAATGTTCAGGGTATACCTATTTATTTTAAATTAGCCTACATAATATAAAACTAGACAAATACAGGAATTGGGGAGATTTATGATCCCTTAAAACCCCAAGCCGATATTCTGTTAGTATGGAGTGTATCAATGTTGAACTCCTTACCTTTGCTTAGCCCTTATTTTTAGCACTGAAAATGGAAACAGATCCTAGAAATTTTTGGCAATGAAGATTGTACCTGTAACCTTGTTTTTTCTTTTCTTTCTTTCTTTTTTTTTTTAACCTTATTTGGCAAAAATAGCCCTATTTGGCTTTGTGTTTAAGTACCTCTGCATTTGGAAGGATGTCAATTTTCCAGATTAGGTACAATTTTATGCAGGTTTAGTTTTTTTCTTGAAGTCAAAATGAACATTCCAAGATCAGAGAGAGAATTATTAATAATTATTATAATAATTATTATAATTATTAATAATAATAATTATCTATAATTATAGATATAATTAGCTTTCTTCTATCCAGAGAGGCTGATGAATAAATACTGTCTTGATAATTCAAGGCTTTAATCTATGAATGTGTATTAGTCTCACTGGCTGAGAGTCTGGTGTCACTCAGTAGGTCAAATCTAATCCATGTATCTGTAGTCTTAACTACTCATTTGTACATTGGCTTAACTCTGTGTATTTAAGCATTGCATGTTTTTATGTATCTCAACTTGAGTACGTTATTAAAAATTTTATCCATTGTCTTTACTTTCCAATGGAAAGAAGTGATAACTTGTAATGAATCCATGTACGTTTGCATTAGTGTCATGTGGCCCACTCCTATGCAGACTATAGCAAGGACAATCAAAATATCTGTGTGCAAAGTTGCAGTTTCATTTACACTTGTTGCAAATCCTAATGTGAATAAAGCTAATAGAAAATATTAACAGTTTTCTAAAACGTTACTATATTCATTCCATAGAAGATTTTAATTGTTGATTGTAGGTCAAGATCAAAATATCTTCCCCCTTATTGTTTTAACTCACTGTATCAGACTGCTCACTTTTCAATATATAATTAATTGTGAGATGAAACAAAAATAGTTTTAAAGTTTTCTAAACATTTCTAATTCTCATTTTTTAAAAAGATTTTATTTATTTATTTGACAGAGAGAGCGATCACAAGTAGGCAGAGAGGTAGGCAGAGAGAGAGGGAAGCAGGCTCCCCACTGAGCAGGTAGCCCGATGGGGGGCTCAATCCCAGGACCCTGAGACCATGACATGAGCCTAAGGCAGAGGCTTAACCCACTGACCCACCCAGGCACCCCTCTAAATCTCATTTTATTTGCTCCAAATCACCATGAAATGGAAGAAGGAAATAACAGAGAATGATTTTCTCAAAGGAAAATATTATAAGACATTATCTTCATTGTTATAAATAGAGTACTTGTGAAACAGGCTGAATAGTCTTAGATCAAAGCCAAAAAACTTTGTCATTCAAATTTAAGATGACCTATAGATCTTTCCCATTCTAGTTTTTAAATGCAAACCACACCCCTTTCCTGTCTTTATCTTCCTTTCTGCATTTTCCTTTCTCCTTTGTTTCCCATTTCCAGCCTTCTTTAAATCCTGTACAACTTGAACTCTAGGAGGAAATTATCTAAATCTTCATCTCTTTCTCAAATTTACCCTCATGGAGTATTATTTATGATTATACAGAAATTTTTAAGTGGTTCTGCTTTCTAAACAACTCAAGACAAGGATGCCTAGGTGGCTCAGTTGGTTAAGTGTCTACCTTTGGCTCAGGTCATGATCCCAGGTTCCTGGGATTGAGTCCCACAATGGGCTCCTTGCACAACAAGGAGCCTACTTTTCCCTTTACCTGCTGCTCCCCCTGCTTGTGTGCTCTTTCTCTCTGACAAATAAATAAAATCTTTAAAAAAAAAGTTTGAACAGTTGAAGACAAGAAGCAAAATCTTATTTGCTCTAACTCCAAATATCTACCTAAATATATACTTTCCTGTTATCCCTTCATACCCATAGAGATGTGAATTCCTCTCAAAATACCTTTCTCTATGTTAATTATAGTAGTCCTAACAATTCATAAAAAGTGACCTAAGTTGCTTCATAATATTTCAGATTCCATTTAACAAATAAATTATGTATTTTTGCTTTATTCATTTAACAGTAATTCATTCAAACACATAGTTCTTGCATGTCTGCCATATGTTATGTTCTGCTTGGGCTAGATCTAAAACAATAAAGTAGGATTCCTGACATGGAAGTGTTCATATGCCTAGTTAGACAGGTATGTAGATGAATGAATAAATTGTACTATTTTTTTGTTAAGTACTACAGCTAAGATGTGAAAAAAACTGATCTGGGAATTATAACTTTGAGACCATTAACAAGGCTTCACCACTGGAAATATTAATTTTGTTTCCAAAGAATGAATAGGGATATTCCAGATAGAGAAAATAGTAAAGGGTCTTCCAGGCAAAGGGATTTATGCAAGTATGTAAGGCACTTTTAGACCATGATGGTAACCAAGTTGGAAAAGATGGTTCCTTCCCAGAGGAATGCTTCTTGCACCATGAGAAATAAACCTTAAAACAGGTAACCATCAGCTGTTTTGTGTAGTAGTAGTAGTAGTAGTAGTAGTAGTAGTAGTAGTAGTTGTAGTTACAGTGGTAGTGCAGATTAGATGCAATAGGAACATGGGGGAAATATACCTTGTTTGGGAAAGCTTTATAGGACAGACAGCTGTAGTGCTGAAAGAAGTAGTTCCTGAGGTAAATGACCTTAATGATAACAAGGATAATAGCCATGAACATTTATTGAAAGGTTACTCTGTGCTAGCACATTGCATGTATTTTCTCATTTAATCTTCCCAGCCCTCTATAAAGTAGATACTGTAACTCCATGTGGTTAAGTAACTCCCCTAAGCTCTCATGGAAATGGGTTTTGAGGCCATTCAATCTGACTCCAGGTCCTTTGTTCACATATAAATTTCATACGATGAGCCATCTCATATATTACAGTGGAAATGAAAAACAGAAATATTAGGTGCAATACAATCTCTCCACTTGAGGATTTGACATTCTAAGACTTGTGCAAGATAACTCTTATAAATAATTATAAATAAAATGATATATGCTTCACTGGAGATATTTTTAAGGTTCTGGAGGCAGCATAATTGTGAAGAAACCACTAGACTTAGTGCAGAAGGTATGGGTTTAAATCCTGTTTTTATTACTACCTGTGTAACTATCAACAAATTATCAGTCTTCTTTGATGCCCAGACCTCTATAAACTGGGTTTATTTTTGAAAAGATTTTATTTGTTTATTTATTTATTTATTTATTTATTTATTTATTTATTTGAGAGAATGCATGAGCCAGGGGAGGAACAGAGGGAGAGGGACAAGCAGACTCGCACTGAGTGCAGAGCTTGATCTCAGGACCCTGAGATCATGACCTAAGCAGAAATCAAGTCAGACACTTAACCGACTGAGTCACCCAGTCACCCCTATAAATAGAGTTTAATAATAACTGTCTCATAGGACTGTTATGAATAAAATGTAAGGTAAACAGAATGGGCTATAGAAAGCACTGAGTGACTATGGAATCTAGTATCCTCAAATAATAGCAAATAGAATTTCTTTGAGAAAAACATTATTTTGTTGGGAAGACCAGGAAGTTACACAAAACTTACTGTAGATGTGACCTTGGAAACCTGGAGTTGCTTTGATTTTAGAACAGGGATAATGCCGCCTGCTTCTACAGTAGCTGCGTGTTTTCTTACCAACATTTCTTGAGTGCTTAGGGAAAGCATCAGAGAAGAAACCTTGGGCCTTGAAGAATGAGTAAGAATTCTCTGCCAAAAAGTAGTTTGAAAGAACGGGATGATGCTTTAAGAAGACTCCTTAGGAAACCACCTGAAATTTAGCAGTCGCTGAGAGCTGAGCATTGCCTTGGTCTATTATATGGGCATCCTGACAAAGAAAGGGAGGTTATCATAGAGTAAACAGAAAACTGAAGGGACTGGAGAAATACTTTCCCTTTTTCTTCAGGTGTTTATTGAGCAGAAAATAGTCATGGGAAAAAGGGGTGGACAGCTGCTTTGTTCTTGCTTGGCAGTGTTTAGTTGGAGAGGAGTGGTTAGAGAAAATACCAGGAGAGGCTCATGGTCGCAGTCGCTGTCATTTAATAGGTTTTGTGTCTACTTCTTATAGGTATTTTGTCTTCTCCCTTGCTGTCCACTGTCACTTTGCACACTTGTCAGTGCGCCTGCCCTGCCTTCATAATCGGGGCCCAAGTGCTGGCATTAAAGAAATTAAAAGCTGAAAACCTTTGTTTGTAAGTGACCAAAATAGGGAGATTCCAGATAGGGAAGATGGTAAAGGGTATTCCAGGCAAAGGGATTTATGCAAGTATGGATAATGGCTTTATCCATGGATATGGCTTTATCCAAGCCTGGATGTCTGAAGCTTCCAGCATCAGCAGGCAAACAACAGCAATGGCAAGGAAGAGACTTGGCAGAGTTCAGAGGGGTGGCAAGATTATCTGCAGCTTCCAGTTAAGTTGTGAGATGGAATATGCAAAGGAAAAGCATAGGGAATGTAGTCAGCATAAACTGTGGACTCAGATTCTACTCTGTGCACTTGGACAAAGAGTTTAACCTCACTGTTCGTTCTTAGGTATAAAATTGTTTAATAACACCTACTTTGCACAACTGTGATGAAGATTTGCCCAACACGGTTCTTTTGCTAGAGTAGACAGTCAATAAATGTGAAATCGTTTACAGCCCCACACCCTAGGGATTGGAGGTTAGACTGTATCTCACCAGCATTAGGTAACCTTAATGAATCTTGCAGGTTGATGTTTGAGATAAGCTGATCTGGCAGCTAGACACTAGGACACTGGAGAGGGAGAAGCTGTGGGCTGGGGCATGAGCTATGTGACTGTTTTAGGAGCCAACGGGGAAGATAATGAAACGATATCAACTGTGGTCATTGCAGTGGATATAGAAAGGAAAAAGCATATCTTAAAGGATCTGCGAGTGTTGACTGTGGAACCAAAGGATCAACTGGCTGATAAGCCTAAGGAAATGGAGAATGGAGAATGACTCTGATGATGGAGAAACAGAAAAGAGCCTTTTTGTGATAGTATACTATTTCTATTTTTACTGTGCTTACTATACAGCAGGATATATAATTAGAAATGAGTTTTAGGCAACTAAAAATACAGATTTGGAAAGGTGAGCTTTCTAAAATTGTCACTGAGAAGAGGAACCACGGGGAGCAACCATGGTTAATGGTAAAGGAAGAAAAAGAGGTAGAAAAGTGGAAATAATGATAGTGATTAAGGTTACATAATAGTTCAAGAAGAAAGAAAATAGAAAAGAATTTGAGGAAAATTTATGGGTAAAACTAGCAGTTTCAGTCAAGTGGTGTGTTCTGAGAAACCTGGTTGTGGGCCTTAAAGGTGGAGTGAGATTTGTTTCTTGGCTTTGCTTTTTAGAGTAATTTCCTTTTTATAAATTCTACTTCTGTTTTTGTTTCATTTTTTCAGAGTTGTTATTTTATTTGGGTACTTTCCTTTGCCTCTATTATACCTCACATCTATTTCCTACTCTCCTTCATGAAGCATCATGTATTTTATCTTTTTTTTCTCTAATCTTGTAAATCTTGAGCATCCATTCAACAACTTGAATTCCACAGCTTTTACCTCACTGAGAACCAGTTACCAACATTTGTCAGTTAAAAACTATTTATTTTTACGTGCGATACCATCAGCTTTTTCATAGTGGTAGAAGATTCTGCACCTTCAGTGTAGCACTTAAAGGGAATGAACTCTGGAGTCAGAACAGTTGGTTAGAAGCAGGCATCGTCCCTTGCTAGGTAAGTGCCCTTTAACAGGTTGCCTAACTTCTTACATCTCAGTTTCTTAATCTGTAAAACAAGAGGGATGATAATATTCCCTCATAGGTTGTTCATCAGGGTTAAAAGGATTAGTGGCCTAGTCCATAGTAAGTGTTGAGTACTGGGTACCATTATTTACTTATTTTGATTTATTATATAAACTTGAAGCATGGGTATGAATTAAGTATGTATTCTACTTTTATATTTGACTTGATTGTTTTGTACATTGGAGAAATTTATCCTCAAAGTAATTGATTTTATTTTTAAAATAAGATGTTTAATTCATTCTCCTTAGAGATGGGATAGTTATCACATTAAATATTTCAAGAAGAATGGAAATAAGTAGCAATTTTAATTATTAATAATTATATGAATAACAGGAAAGTGTTGTTGAAAACCAACTTTGCTTCTCTGGAGCTAGAATATGTAATGCGAAGACAAAGTTTGGGTATAAAGAAGGAATATGGTTTATTACTTTCCCAGGCAAAGGAGGCTGCAACAACAGCAGCTCCAAGACTGCAAGCCTGCTCAGGGTAAAAGGCTGAGAAAAGTACAGGATTTGGATTGTTTTGATAAGAATCTGGTACAAGCTGCCAGTTGCATTCCTCATATCTTCAGGGTGGTCTCATGACTAGCAGTGGTGCTGGCCATCCAAGTCTTGTGAAGTATACATGGAGCTCAATGGATGGCAATGTCAGTGCTGACTTCCTGGAACAAAGGAGTCTACAGAAAAACAAGTGAAGAGGAAAGGAGGCTTCAATAATGAAGAAGAGAAAAATTTGTTCAGTTTAAAGTTAAGCCTTGCTGAAGTATTAGTGTGTTCCTCTTAATTTCCATCTGTCTTTACATTTCTATAGCGGTTTCAAAAGTTACACAGAAAAGAAATTAGACTATTTATAGTGTCTTTGAGTCATCAAAATTTATCATACTTAGCCTAACATATTCTCTAATACCAAGTTTATATGTGAACCAGTAAGCATTTTTAAGGAACATTATTTTTAAAATGGCACTTTGATGATAATGCCATGTTTTAATGCTCTGCCTTCCAAAAATATTCTGGTACTTCATTTTAGGGAAGGCCTCATTTTGATTTTCATGAATGCACAAAAAGTGACTGAATTCAATAATTTCCATACTCCCTATCCTATCTGCATTCACTTTTTGTTCTTTAAGTGACCTGGCTTCTGGCAATCCTTTTAAGATTCACATAGTAACAAGTATCATCCAATACGCTAACCTTATGTCAAATGTACTTTTTTTTTCTATTTAATTTTTTCAATCTGTGATTTATGACTCACATGCAAATATGTGTCTGTATACATGTTAACATGGCATTTTTTATATGGGGTGGCTTTGTAACACATCTTCCTCAGTTAAAGCAAATACTGCCTCAAATCTCCTTTTGAAAAAGCCTCTTTAGCTAGCAGTTTGCAGTAGAGAAGAGGGCATTGATAGCTGTACCTAGATTTCTCTTAACTTCAGATTTATACACTAAAACTATGTATTGATTGATTGCTATATGCTTTCTGTAGATGTGAGCAAATTATTTTTAAATAGATATGTTGCTAGGAATATCTTAAAAAGCTATTTAGAACTTTTTGTTAGAAGTAAGTAAGATGCTTATGTCAGGATCTACTATTAACTTATTATAATAGGAATGTATTATCAGACTAGCATACTGGTAAAGTGGTATGCCTTGAAACAAGTCACAAGCTTTCAATATGTTGGTGATGAATTTCTTCTGTTTTCATTTGGATCAGTAGGTGGGGCAGTTCACTAAATGTGAAATCAACACTTAATGCTTCTTTTCATGAAATTCAAACCCACCAGTGACTAAGTAATGAAATATTGATGATCAGATTTTCTTAAGGTTAAGTTGTTCTCATTTGTCTTGGAGAACATCTCACTTAGCCCACAAGTTTATATAATTTAGCAGAAAGTGAAAACACATTTTGAAGTTCTCAAATTAACTCATTCTCGACCTTATATTTTAGAATGTTAATTTTAGTATCAGAATGTATTTATGAAAAAGATCAAAATTAGGAGAGATAGATAATCAGCTCTCATTATAACCATAGATATGTTATATACTGTAGGTTACTTTACTGTGTAAGAAATTTGTTCCATTGATGAAGTTTATGCTTTCTCCAGGCAGGTTTATTTGTAAAGATGAGGATATGGAACACATTTTTTCTTAATAATATTAATAAGACAAATTCTCCTCAGGTTTTTGTATGTTTTTTTTATTTTCTGATGAGAAACCTGGAGTCTTTCTAATGGTTGCTTCCTTATATGTAATTTTCCATTTCATGTTTTCCTTCTTCGGTTGCTGTCACATTTTATTCCTTGTTTGTAGCTTTTAGTAGTTTGATTATGATGTGTCTGGGATTGGATTTTTTTCTTTTTTTTGTGATTAGTACTGTTGCTTCCCTTTTTTCTACATTCATTTTTTTAAAGTTTTTATTTAAATTCCACTTAATTAACTTATGATATAATATTAGTTTCAGGTGTACAATATAGTGATTCAATACTTCCATACAAGACCTGGTGCTCATCACAAAAATTGCCCTCCTCAATACCCATCACCATTTTACATTTCCCTGCCCACCTCCTCTCTCGTAATTATCAGTTTGTTCTCCATCCAATTCTTTTTTCTTTTCCCAAATACGTTTATTTTATTTTTTCAGTGTTATAAGATTGATTGTTCATGCACCACACCCAGTGCTCCATGAAATACGTGCCCTTCTCAATACCCACCACCAGGCTCACCTAACCACCCACCCCCTCCCCTCCAAACCCCTCAGTTTGTTGCTCAGAGTCCACAGTCTCTCCTGGTTCATCACCCCCTCCGATTTCCCCCTATTCACCTTTCCCTTCCTTCTCACAATGCCCTCCATGTTTTTCCTTATACTCCACATGTAAGTGAGACCATATGATAATTGACTCTCTCCGCTTGACCTGATTCACTCCACATAATCTCTTCTAGTCCCATCCATCTTGATACAAAAGTTGTATATTCATCCTTTCTGATGGAGGCATAATATTCCATTGTACAGACGCACCATATCTTCCTTTTTTTTAAATTTTTTATTAACATATAATGTATTATTTGACCCAGGATACATGTCTGTGAATCATCAGGCTTACACATTTCTTAGCATTTGCCATAGCACATACCCTCCCCAATGTCCATATCCCTACCCCCCCATCTCCCAGCAACTCATAGTTTGTTTCGTGAGTTTAGGAGTCTCTTATGGTTTGTCTCCTTCCCCATTCCATCTCGTTTCATTTCTCTTCCCCACTCCCCCCAAAACCCCTTGCCCTGCCTCTCAAATTCTTCATATCAGAGCGATCATGTGATAATTGTCTTTCTCTGACTGACTTATTTCGCTTAGCATAATACCCTCTAGTTCCATCCACATCGTTGCAAATGGCAAGATTTCGTTCCTCTTGATGGCTGCATAGTATTCCATTGTATATATACACCACATCTTCTTTATCCATTCATCTGTTGATGGACATCTAGGTTCTTTCCATAGTTTGGCTATTGTGGACATTGCTGCTACAAACGTTCGGGTGGATATGACCCTTCGGA